>CM024953.1:16455176-16655176 GCA_014282245.1 Rhododendron simsii
TACTTGAAAAACTGTGCCTTAAGATTAGCAATCTCATTCATGCTTGAACCTGCAACAAACATATCATCTACATACAACAAAAGTATGAGATACGATTTACCAAGATTTTGAAAATAACAACAGTGATCCCCATGACATCTACTGAACCTTGTATCGGTCATAAAGGTATCAAACCTTTTATACCACTGTCTAGGTGCCTATTTCAACCCATATAGACTCCTTCGAAGCTTCCAACCCATACAGACTCCTTCAAAGCTTACATATCTGATCCTCCTTCCCATTGACAACATAACCTTTTGGCTGATGCATATAAATATCCTCCTCCGAATCCCCACGAAGGAAAACAGTTTTAACATCTAATTGCTCTAAGTGCAAGTTCTCAACAGCCACAATATTAAGGACACATCTGATAGTACAAATCTTCACCACAGGAGAAAAGATTTCGGTATAGTTGCTTAGCACCACAACCTTGCCTTCAAATATAAGGTTGAGAAAACCCCAAGCATAGGGCTAGATTGTCGGTAGCATAATAAACCAGTAAGACCGGGATCAAACCACAGGAAATCCAAGATAGCCTAATCGGATTGTAGGTTTTATACGGTGGATTTCGGCGTTTAAGACAGCCAACTTGGTTTTGCTTTAAACGGTGGAAAACTAAAGCAAAAGACTAGAAAAAAGCTTTATAAACTAAAAAGCGGCAAGTCTAGGGATCTTCTATCCCTCGACAAAGGCCGTTATCCATTCTCAATATAACTTAAGCGAGAGACACGACCGCGTGCTCACGCCCAGAAGATTTAGCTTTAAAGGTTATTTTTAACAAAAGATGTGATCAATTGGAACTAAATTAACCTATTTTCACTAATGTATCTAACACGCAGGAGGTCACGAGCCCTCAATATGCCGCTTGCCAAAATCGCTTGACTAAGCGACATACTAAGGAGTTAACACCCCTCGCTTAGACCGAAATGGCTAGGTTAGTTCGATTCCGTAAACCATGATTATAAGCCCGATCGAAGGTTCGAGAACCAACTAACAACCTAAGTCTTTGGAAAGATTACCCCGAGACTTAGCCAAACGACTACTCACTCATAGCTAAAGCACAAAAGAGAGCATAAAAATGAGACATGATTTTTAACCGATAAAAACGAAAATGAACTTGATATTAAGAAAGATCCAAGCCGTAGCTACAACTTTACTAAGTGAGAAATTAACAAACGAGAATTACTTACTTGAGTTCTAAGGAAATTACACTTGAAAAGCTTGAAGAGCTTTAATGGAGTTCCAAAGTTAAAAAGGCTTAAAATCTAATAATGAACTAGATACCAAGGAGAGAGATGGAACCCCTATTTATACAAAACGGGTTTCTATCTCACAAAATATCTAAAAATATCCTAGAAAAGGCAACTATTCCATAAGTGGAAAGTCGAAAAAGTAACAAAATATTTGCAGAAAAGCAACCGTATCGATACGGTAATCTTACCCGTATCGATACCGAGAGACTACGGATTACTTTCAACTGCCCTGTTTCCTTATGGTATCGATACGGCAATTTTAACCATATTGATACCGCCTACGATGCACCAGAATTCCAGATTTTTGCCTTGGTTTAGCTCTTTATGATCCCCCATGACCCGACGGCTCTCCAAATGCCTTCAACACATCGCCAGCCTTGTCCCGCACTGGCTCCAGCACTTGGGAAAATTCGTGGGCTTAAGTTGGCATCAAAAGGTGGCAAATCATGCTGGTTTACCTGAAACGCTTGAGAAAAACACCTTACGTGCAAACTTGTATACAAACTACTAAAAACCTGAAATAATCAACAAAACTGGGACTTAGCGCACCAAATATATACAATATTGGGTGCTTATCAATGGTCAATACCTAGTTTCTGCTCAAAACCATTTACTACCAACCTCGCCTTGTACAGTTTGCTCCCATCAGATTCTTCCTTAAACCTGTATACCTATTTGTTGTGCAAAGCTCTCTTCACCTTGGCAACTGAACCAAGTCTTAAGTCTGGTTTAATGAGAGAGAATCCATCTCATAATCCATTGCTCACTCTCACTCTCCCTTGGTTTCCCACCGGCAATACTTCCTCACAGCATTCTGGTTCAACAACAAATAGTGTAAAGTAGAAGAATAACGCATTAGTGGTTTAATGGTACGTGTAGACCTCCTGAGTGGAGGAGTCTTTGGATCTTCTTGTGGAGTAGGTTGTATATTAATATCCTGAGGCTGTAAGACATTATTATCTTCTCAAACTCTACAAAGTCTGAATTTTCAATAGCCTCCTCGGGTTGACTTTGTCTATTTTTATACAAAACAGACTCATTAAATACAACATCCATACTTCTGCATGGTTTTCGATTTTCAAAATCATACAGCCTATACCCATAGCTATCAGTACCATAGCCTATGAACACGCACTTTCAAGACTTAGCATCAAGTTTACCCATTTCACTCAAATCAATATGCATATAGGCCATGCAACCAAAGACTCGTAAATGGGATAAACTTACCTCTTTACCTGACCAAGCCTCCTTCGGCAATCCATTGTTTAAAGGAACCGAGGTCCTCTATTGATCAAATGCGCCGCTGTATTTACTGCGTCAACCCAGAATTGCTTAGGTAACCCAGCATATAGCCTCATGCTTCTTGCACGCTCTAGCATCGTCCTATTCATGCACTCAGCAACTCCATTCTGCCTTGGCTTATTTGGGATCATTTTCAACCTTCGAATCCCATTCGCAGCACAGTAAGACTCAAACTCACCATCACAATACTCGCCATCATTATCATATTTCAGACACTTCAATTTCTTTCCTGTTTCATTCTCAACTAATGCTTTCCAATTCTTGAAAACACCAAACACATAAAATTTATTTTTGAAAAAATAAACCCATAATTTTCTAGTAGCGTCATCAATGAAAGTAACAAAATAATGTGAGCCACCAAGAGAAGATACCTGAGATGGCCCCCACACGTCCATATGCACCAGCTCCAGCTTATCTAATTTTAGAGTTGTGGGCTCCCAGACCGGTGCGGTCGAAGAGTCGCCACCCGAATTTTTGAGATGGATGATCCGAGAAACCGAGGGTTTGATATGAAAAGAAGGCTTTTGGCCTAGCGAAAACGTTGAGACTTTGGGTTCAGAAGCTACGTCATGAATGGGGAAGATTTTGTTAAAAAGCACCCCACTTGCCCGATCGGAACGGGTCTTTACTTAACATTTTCAAATGGGAAACTTTAAAAATCATTTGCAAGATTAAACTCTTAATCAACTGGAAAATAAAATAAGATTGTACGGTGGACTACACTACACCGTGCGGTGTATCAGCACACCATACGATGTAGTGATTCCAGTACAGTTCCTAGCTTTGTTTTTGCTTCTGAAAATAGTTTTTAAGTTAACACTTAACAAAACCGGTCAAGTGTAACTGCAGAAAGTCCCCTCAGGGCCAAGGGTGAGCTTAGCTCAAGTAAATTTGCCTTTATACCTTCGGTTTTGAGCTTGAACAGGGATGGATGAGTGTGGATGATTATAGGTTTAGAACTTTGGAGTGGTGGAGTTCCAAATCTAGTAATGTACTAAGCTTTGAAAGTGAGGAAGGATGGAATTTTTGTAGAGAGAGAGAGAGAGAGAATGTTAGAATAACTTTCTCAAGACTTAGAGGGATAGTGGGTGCCATGGTCCTTTTCTTCTAAGAGGATGGGTGTATTTATAGGCAAAAACCAAAGAATATCAATGCAAATGGGGGTGGTGGCTTTTAGGCCGGCTAGCAGTTTATTCCCTACCAAGCCGTTTTTCAGTTGTGGCTCAAATGAGCGTGGCCGACAACTTTCTCTCTCCTCACCCCACACTATTTATAGAAGAGCGTGGCGTTTTGAATTTCCCACCCTTTCGCCTCACTGCCGACCCGTTGGCCAATCAGAGCATGACACATGGCCACGACAAGACAACCATTCAAAACCTCTCACGCGCCAACAGCCTCTTCGTCTGCCAAAGCGTCCTTTCAGCTACCATACCCGCTCGATGTTTAACACCTGTCACTTTAACATTGGGGCTCGAATTTGATGGTTGTAGCATCCAAAGGAGGACCATCGAAGCGACGGCTTGGCTAGAGCCAAAGCTTGGCCTAACTCGAAGTCAATCCCTACCACACAAGAGCGTCGAAAGGAATTGAGGGTTTATTGTAGCAAGCTGAGCCAAAGGACTCGTGCCTAACCGAGCAGGTTGCTGAACCATTCCTGGTAGTTCACATGAGTCCAAGCCTTCACCTTATTCCAGCTCGACAACCGTCGGCTTCACAGTAGAAGTTCCATCAGAATCAATCGAAGCAATCAGTTCGGTTCACCGACCCTCTAACGGTCGGGTGCCACATTCGGCCTTGAACAAATGTGGGGCCCATGACTCCAACTCACCCATGTAGGAACAGCAACTGTGGCTATGATGACAGTCGTGACGTCATATGAACGATTATCAAGAAGGACGGCGGCACGTGAAGGTGCCAACTAATCCTACAAACAATTATCGACCCCTAGAGTGATGCAAGGGTGATGTCAGCCGACGCGTGAAGAGCACATGTGCAGTCTTGGAGGCCAAGCTAATAGTCCTCTATAAATACCCCATTATGCCTTCCCTAAAGAGGTACACATTCTCTAGCACTCAAAAACCCTAGTTCTTGGCTTTCATCTCTCCTTGCAACTGTACTGATTCTTGCACCGAAGGGTCATTCGGGAGAACCTCCACTGTGGCCTCTTAGTCGTGCTTCCCTGTGAAAGTCCAGAGCCACTCTCGAACCACGGTCAAGAAGGAACGAACCAGACTTATCGGAGCCCCACAAAATTTTCCCTGAAAAACTTACTTTTTAAAAAAAACTTAAAAATCAAAGAAATCAAAGAAGAATCAATATAATTGATCTTACTGTTTTCTTCAAGTCAGGATCGAGCTGCATAAGAAAATGAAGAATTAAATGAATTGCATTTGCAACAAATACTTTGATAACCTATGACCACGGTATAAAATGAAACAAATTGACTCACATGTTCATAGATGATCAATTTTTGCATGTCTAAAAGTCTTAAGAAGTTATATGAAACGGATCAACACTAAGTTTATAAAAACATAGTCACGAAATAAGTGACAAAGAAAAGACAGTTTTGTTTTTGAAAGAGAGAAAAGATGAGATGAATATTAGAAGGCCCGAGTCCAAAATTAGGTGATGACTTTTCAAATTATTTATGCTGAAAATCCTTTTTGATTGTTTCAACTCATTTCCTCGACATTGAAATTTGAGAATAATGCATTAGGAAGGTGTATCATTCTATGTTTTAAACTCATGTTACTGAGAAGAACGAAGGTTTCTCTACTTGGTTTGTCACATGCTAGAAAGCTCAAAACTTGATAGGGAAACAACACAACTTGATAATACCAGTATCAACTAAGTCATACACTTCAAAAAAAGTCCTGATCCAGAGCTTATTCCTACCAGCATTTTTCATACACTTCAAAATACCATTATGGTAAGCAGACCAAAGAACACATCTCTGTCCTTTTTTTTTTTTAATTTCTGATGTTAGATTTCGCAAACATCAAACAAAGAAGGGTACATTAACATTCTTTTGGTTTTATCTACAGAGAGAGAGAGAGAGAGAGAGAGAGAGAGAGAGAGAGAGAGGATGAAATAACAAAAAAAAGAACTGGAAAAAAGGGAAGCAAGATAGAACCGTGCATTGGGGATATACTAAAAGAAAACAGTGAAATACACTCACCTCAATTCTTTAGAAAGCAGAGTGAAATACAAAGCCGTATATATATATATATATATATATATATATATATATATATATATATATATATATATGCTCAACATGTGAAAAATTGTATTCGACAAAAAATCTGATCCAAAAAAAAAAAAAGAACCGTGAAATTAAAAAAAGAATGAAATACAAAACCAAACTAATGGCAGTATTAATTAAGCATGTGAAAAAAGATCTAAAAAAAGGAAGCAAGATAGAACCGTGTCCATGTGTTGGGGGTAAACCAAAAAAAAAAAAACAATGAAATACACTCACCTCAATTCTTGTTATGCCGTTTCAGAAGCAGAGTGAGGGGGAGATGGGGGAGGAGAGAGGGAGAGTAAAACAATGAAGGTTTGCCTTCTTACCAAACAAAAATATTTCTGTTTGGCCATATTTTTGTTTGGTAATATTTCTTCCCTTTTATTCCTCCCTTAGTTTCAGAATTAAGCATTCAATCTAAATTAATCGATAGCATTCAACCGGGAAATTATCTCATTACCAAAACCGGAAAACCATTTATTCCAGAAAATGCAAAGTATTTATGAAAATGCCAAGGGTTGAATAAATGATGGAGATTTTTGCAGAAAAATGTGTTGCAAATCCAACAATGGAGGGAAAATGTGTGGACCACCACACCGTAGCGATTTGTATAATATATTATAAACCCCAGAAAGTTGTACCATAACTAGCTACCTGAGGATTACGGCCTAACATTTTTCATTTATTTAATTAGTTATATTGCCGTTATTAATTGGTGTTATGTTTGGATCCCAATTAATTATTTTGTGAGCGCTATGAATATTGATGTCACGATTGTAAAATTTGGGGTATGAGATTGATTTTAGATAAAATAGTGGTATTGGATGGTAATTTTATAAATTGTGTTACGTTCTATCTAAATCTAATTAACTAATAAGCTACTATAATATACGGAGCAGTGGGTAGTTTTACAAAGTTGGGAGATATTTTCACGGTGTAGGGTTTTGTTTGGCCAGAACGTTTGGGGAAAGAAGTTGAGAGAACTTTGGATGAGAGAAAGAGAGAGAGCAGAAGCAGCCCAAGGTTGTGAGGTACCAGTGTGACAGTCGAACTCCTTTTCCCGATCTTGCTCTCGGTTTTGTTACGGTACGTAATCTTGTCTTTAATGTTTCCATTACTTTCCACTGCCGTTCGGAGGAGAGAAGCAGCTTGTTGGGTTGCAACAATCTCTTTGTGGTATTAGAATTAATTGGGTTTGATATGGATGGAGTGAGTTGGTGGGTGAGAGTGTGTCGTGTGTGCGGCAACGGGTTAACGTTATATTGGACGTCGTGTACGGTGGTGATCACTGTTTTCGTGGTATGAGAATTGCTAGTGCATGTTAGGAGTACTTCTGTAGAATGATTTTAATAATTGATATGGTGGCAGTAGACTTGGATAGTTTTGGTTTTGTACAAGTTTCACTAGAAGGTATTTTCTTTTAATGCTATTATACAGTGGTGTGTGCTCGTGGTTGGAGGCATGGAGTTTGATTTTAGTGGTGGTGATTACAGAGGGTAGTAGTTAGGATTAGGCTAAGTTTTATTTTGATAGGAAGTGGTATTCTGTATCTACGAAGTGTATATTTGCATAGTTAGTCATTTCGTGCTTTGTTCTTTTATTCAGGTTAGCATCTTTTTGCGCGTTCGATTGTTATACTGTAGTTAAGTATGTTACATATTTTCGAAAGATCCCCGTGTCCCTTAAAAGTACTTCCTTCAAAATTTTGTATGAATGTTATTCGGAGACTCAAAATTGTTTATAAGTTCTATAAATTGGCAGCGATGGATTTTCTGAGGTCAATTATATTGTTAATATTCTTCTTGGTGAGAATTTGGTGGATATTAATGAGAACATTTATTTCGGAAGTCCATAGAAATTATTCTTCTTCGTGTTGGTGACCCTGGCCATTGGGGAAAAGACCGTGTTAGGTCTGTGACCCCAATGCTCAACGACTATCTTTCGCCGGATCGTCTTTGGGAAAAGTACCATGGGGTTGCCAACCCTGGTGACTCTATGTTCGATATTGGATCCAATTTTGATGAGATTTATTTTGGTCATGGTACTATTTGATTGTGGTTCCCCATTGTTGATGGAGTTAATGTTGTGATCACCACTAAGAATTAATGTTTATTGGTTAAATGCTTCATTGATTAATTTACTTTTCTGTTCGACACCACGTATGCCAAATTATGATTTCATGGTAAATTATTTTAATCTTCATTTTCAACTTTTTCTCATATACATACTTGCTATTCACAATGCTCGTCAGCTGACAGATTTATTCCAACTTCTCTTTTAGGCAAGTTGAGGAGTAAGTTAAGGACTCTGACAGACCTCAGGGATTCTTTTGTTTGATCTCTTTAGGATGTCTCATCTTAATTTTATTTTAATAAATCGCTTCCGCATTCGAAACAATTGTCAGATAACGACTCCTCTTTATTATTGTTGGATCACTGGCTATTGGTTGGTCATGGGATGGTTGTGTCCCATACTTTTTGCTGAACTTAATTGGTTGGAGTTGTTCTTAATAAAAAAATGGTTGACCGCTTATTAGTTCATTGCCTTGGTTTTTAATCAAATTTCTTTTTAGGATGGGGTTCTACGAGTTTCAGTCATGTAGTCCATGACCGGTAACTTTCCATTTTGGGGTGTGACACCTTAGAAAGTTGTACCATAACCAGCTACCTGAGGATTACATACTTTTTCCATCTCTACTGACTTAGTCATCGGAATGCAACCTAAAAATGGGCTAGTAGGCACTAACTGATTCCGTTGTTTTGTACTTGGACTTAGAGAGTAAGAGAGCAAGCTACAACACCATCCCAATGTACCGACTTTTCGAACGAAATCACCATGTCCTAACTTGATCCTCAACATTTCATCCAAAAAATGTGTTATAGATCTTTCACCATGTCCTGACTTGAACCTCAACATTTCATCCAAAAAATGTGGTGTAGATCTTCCATCCACATTCTTTGTCCAACCTTCCGATGTTGAGACGTCATCACAATGATCTAGAAATAAATTAGGCTTAAATCAAGCCAACAAAAAATTACTTGAAACCAAATAAGCCTTAAGACCCAATTATTAAAGTTCCGCAATAAGAAACGACACAAGAATAAATAAATCGATCCAAAAGCAGCTTGGATTTCATCTATCTTCACTCAAATTCCAATCCAACCGTCAATTTGAACTCAAGCAAGTTAAACAACACTTCTCAACAAATCTGAACAACCAAAACAAAGCTCACATTGAAATGTCTATAAACACAAGGCATGCCACTCTGCAATTAAATTCACGAACAACTGAAATTGAAATGTCGACTATCTTGCTTCATCTTTCCTATCTCCATTTCTCTAGGGGTCTGTTGGCCTTCCCTACTCAACCCAGATGTGCGCAGACTGTAATCACGAGTGGAGTTGCTGTACTCGCTGCTAGCCCAATACTCTTGGCTTCCTAAAGCCATCTTCCTGAAATTCTTCATCTCCTCATTGTATTGGCTCGTGTCGTAGTCTGAGCTAGTATGAGAACTGTACACCTTGCTGTGTCCTGGTCTTATGCCTTAGTTGTGATCTGATAGAGATAGGTCTCCTTCGGAGGCCCGTACTACCTGTGTAATTTCAGTAATGCTTGTTACCTAGAAATTAAATTATAACACTGAATGCAAGAATGTTCAGTATTTCTCTGGCAGTTGAAAGCTATTTTAGTTTCTGGGTTTTTCACGTTGATCAAGGTACTCACACTGGCTACCGGCCCGTTGTTTCTAATAGCTTTCATTTTGGTAGCCGAAGGAAAAGAAACGTTTAAAAATGAGGGATATGCACTCACTGCATGCCTCTTCCTTGGGAAATGCTTCAAATCACTGTCAGAGAGGCAATGGAGCTTTAGAACTAGACTTATTGGGATCCAAATAAGGTACTTGCTAACTGCAGCAATTTATCAGAAGCAACTAAAACTCTCAAACGCTGCTAAGACAAACACCCATCAAGTTTAAAACCCTCCGAAGATCCAAAAAAGAAGAAGTCTAAAACCCTCCCGTTCCGCCGCCGCATTAGGGTGGTGAAAATCCTAGGAGGGAGGGGAAGGAAAAGAGAAAACGACTAAGGTTTTTTCCTTCAGTTTCGTACCTATTAGAATCTCCAACCCATGCTCTAATCCTTCAAATTTTCCTTCATTCCTCCATTTTGAGGGAAATCAATTCTAAACCAACATCCCCTCCTCCTCCCCCATCCCCCCAATGAAGACAGAAAAAGAAAGTATTCTGGAGGATGGATTGGAGCAAACACATCCTTCAAAATAGTAAAAACTAAACTATGGAGATATTGAGGAATGAAGAATGGATTAATGGGGATGCTCTTAGGCTAAAAAAGTTTAATATGATTCGTTTAAATACACCTTAATCTATTTTTTTGCTTGGATAATACTCAATATCAACACATAAGACCGTGTTAAGTATCTATTGACCTCTCTTCACCGTGCAAAAAAAGTCACACTAACTTCACATGGCAATCGTATTTCTATTATAACAAGAAAATTACGTATTGTTCGAACAAAAAATTCACCACATATGTGTATTCATATGTATCACTAGCTCCTGTATGTATAAAAGAAAAACTCTTCCACAGAAGAAATTCGCACTCTTTTATGGAAGAATTTGTTTTAAATTCGGATCGTTAATTGCTGAGACAATGGCTAAGATGCTCACTATAATTTTGTAGTGACTTTGCTTACTATAGGGTCCCCAAATCCCTGTGTAGTGGCTGTATGTATAGATACATGGAATATGATTATACAACGTATGATTTTGTTCACTTTCTCGGATGGGTTGAATTTCAGGGCCATGAATCTATGACAACTAAAACTCACATGGCCGACTATGTTGTTACAATTACTACTATAATATATTAATATATAACCACAAACACTACACTCACATATTTAGGTGAGTCCCACGCACATTGAAAATATAGTGTATGTAGGCCTCAATGTGATAAATTGGTGTAACTGTTTGTGGTTGTAAAATGATTGATATTATTATTCTATTCTTCTCATAATTGGTGGCATGACATTTGCTTGTTTGACTACAAATGTTAATATCCAACTTTTCAGGAATATTTTTCTTTTATTCCACATATTTTAATAAGTGTACGAAAAATGGAATTTCAATCAATAAATTGTTCATGTTTTGAGCAAATTAGCACTTCCAAATAAGAAACAATAACACAAAAGAAAACAAAAAGTACTCTCTTTTTTTTTTTCTCTTGATAACTCAAGTATTTGGGACAGCGTACACGCAACTCAACTAATTTTAAAAAATCAATTCATTATCCACTAAAAAAAAGTATTTTATTCCTTTTGTGATGCCGAACTGCTTAGGCAATGAGCAGCTACAATATTATAAGTTTCTTCCTCCCGTAGCAATTTCTCCAAATTTGGGTTGACTTTTTCTTTGAAATTTTCAGCAAATCATAAAAAAAGGAAAAAAAAAATCTGCAGTGTAAAAGAAGAGAGAAGTATGTAGGATACACAAAAGTATTTCTGGTTATACGTAATATATTTCAATTGATTGTGACTCCTTTAATTATGATGATAAATTGATAACAAATTCATAATCAAATGGAGGGAAAAAATATATGGGGACAAACTGAACTCTAAAACTATCTATGATCCTTCAACTTCCATTGTATCACCCTAGACTCCTAATTATGTTAATTAGTTTGAAGGATATTTTATGATCGTATTAGTATTGGAATTAATCTAATTAAGTTATTTTGATTAGAACTGTTATTGCAATTGATTAGCTACACATGTTAATAAGGGTGGTTTTATATGACAAGGCAAGGCTTAATAGGTGGGGATGTGGGAAAGTCTTTAGTTGTTTAGTATGGACTCAACCACATAGAATAATCTTCCTTAGAGGTTCTACGTTATTCTCGTTTCCACGGCTTCGTTGTATATCGAGAGAGAGAGAGAGAGAGAGAGAGAGAGAGAGAGAGAGAGAGAGAGAGAGAGAGAGAGAGAGAGAGAGAGAGAGAACGACAGGAAGAAGAAGAAGAAGGAAAATTGGGGAGAAACCTTTCTTAGCAAAGATTGAAGCCCTAGAAGGTATTTTTGCCCTTGATTTTATAATTTTCATGTTTAATCTGATACTTTAACTTAGGGTTTGGAGTTTAGAGGCCATAGGAACCCTTGATCATTGAGTTTTGGAAGAATTCATGATGAACTTTTGAAGATTTATATGAATTTCAAAGTGATTACTTAGTTTTGAAAATCTGCAGAATTGTGATCTTAGATCTGACCTGATTTTAGGAATTTTTTTAGAGGTACTTCTAAAACTCGTAAAATCATGAGATTATTACTAGGAGTTCCTTTATGTGTCTTTTTTATGTGGTAAAAATTTTTGGAATGGAATTCAAAGTATTGAGTTCTTTGGAAATTCGTAACCTAGCAACACTCAAATTCGTTACTGTGCAGTCAGCACTGTCACACGTTAGGAAAATGGCCATATCTTTTAGCTCGAGTGATGAAATTACGAACCGTTTCCTGATTTTGAAACTAGACACATAGACCTTTAAAAGTAGGTAAAGATTGTGCCTTAGTTATGCCTGGGAAAAAGCAGTTTTTTGTTTGAAGTTGTCAAAATTGCAGATTCTGTAATTGTTCTCTCGAGGCTCGCTATTTAACTTTATATTTGACCCTAGAGTCTTGATTAGTAATACTTAGGACATCGAGAGATTAGGATACGATTACAATATCTTGAATTGTATCTAATATATGTTCTTGATGCTTATTTGATATAGGAAGTTTTGTGAAAGCTTGGAGTTGAGGTGAGTGATTTAATACCTAAATTACATGGTTTTGAACTAGTTTTCCTTAACGAGCTTATTTGAACAAGTTTTATAAATTGTGTACTCCATGGAATAGCAATGGAAGGTGGACCTATTTGTGAAATGTTTGTGAATCTATTTAATGGCATTTCCAACTTCCGATCTTGCTAGGGGACGGCTTAATGGCTAGCAAGGGTATTTGAGGTTGGTGTGTGTTTTGGGATAATGCGTAGACCTCTGGCTTATCCACTACTGGGGACGCCTGGTAGCTTTGAATTTCGAATAGCGGATGTGCATTATATTTGGCTTATGGATTTGAGTTCTTTGTTTTGAAATACTATCAATTTATTTTGCATTGTCCATGGAGAGCATGTAAATTATGTATTTGTCACTTATACGAGCGTTAGCTTATGGGTTTTCTCCACCTTTCAAGAATTGAAGAGTTGGATGGCGTGACACTTGTTTTGTGGAGTCAGGTCATATGGTTATTTTATAGACAGGAGATGTATTTAGATTACTTGTTAAATTTTGTAACCATTGTAAGTAGCTTGCTGAACCTCATAACTAAGCACAGCTCTGAGGTGTGTTTTGGGTATCCTTAGCCTTTGTCAGTGTAAGTTGTCGTTTTATTAGATTGCACAAAATATGCTTCCGCTAGTTCCGCACTCTTATTCCTTCTTATTATATAATTATGAGAAGTTATATATTAGATATGGCCTTGGTGATGGTTTCACCGGCGCTTTGTGATGGCTAAGACCTGCAAGGTCGGGTCAGGGTCGTTACATCCATCCTCCTTTGTCCATTAGCCTTGTACGGGGTATATATTTCCTGGTTGTTTTTGGATGTGCAGGGAGATTTTGGAAAAAAATATTTAAATAAGATAACTAAAAAGAGCAAATGAGTGTTAAATTTTGAAAAAAATTAAATCGGCATCCTATTTAGAAGAATTATTTAGGTGCCCATCCTAGAGGATTTCCCTTTTTTTTTTGGGCCAATATTGTGTACATTAGCGGGAGTCAGTCAGGGTGTTAGAGTTTGCACATGAGGATCCAAAAGCTGTCCATAACCTTAGCACCCAAAGCCCGCCCCAAATCGAAGTTTCTTGAGAGGGGAAAGTGCAGTAACACTGTGAGACCAGATATTAAAAAAAAAGTGACATTGTGAAACCCTTTATTCCATTCATTTTCATCTTTCGTCACTACGTTTCTATTCAAGATCTTCGTAGGTCATTTGTGTCCATTCACAATAACTTTTTACAACTCATTATCAGATGCTTGAATGAAAATACGCATTCTAGTTTTCCAGTTATTATAGTTAGATCCGCTAAACAAAGAAGGTCTATTGCTCAATTGGCCTTCGGAGAGGAAAGTGCCATAAGAGGTTATTGCCAGATCTTCCTCTAAGACGATTAAAGTAAAAAAAAATTCAACTAAAGTAAGAGAAGTCGAAATCTCACATGCCTGTGGAGTAGAAGAGTGAGTATTTGTCAAAGTTGAATATTGTACACCATTTGCCACCAGGTGTCGTTGGCTTTGTGAATCTCATCAGGCTCGTAAATCAGATCAATCGCCCACTTGATACATTTGGATTGAGATACATCTATTGGGATCGGCACTCCATCATGGCCAATTTGATACATTCGGATTGAGATCTCCACTTCATCACCACCTTCTAATTGCAATCCCCTGTAACCCTGTGGTATATAAATAAGCCACGCATGATATACATCGGTGGCATCGGTGTAACACCCGAATGCTCCATTCCGTTTGATTTTATTGTGGATCACATCTGCAATCCGTACCAATGGGTATTGGTATTGGTCAGATGTTTTTTGGGGAGCCCAAAGTACTGAGCGTAGAATCCAACCCAACATTTTCTGGTTCACAAAAGGAGAAGGTGGCACCACAAAAGATACATTTAGCCCTCTACCATCATGGTACGGGAACCAAATACGAAGCTCCTCCTCCCCTGCTGGAACAGTCATATCAACTACATCCTTAAGTTTAAAGAGCCCCTGTTCCAATAGATCATGAATTTAGTTAGAGTGCAAACATCTTTTTCTCAAGATTTGACCTAAAAATATTTAGACATACGAAAGGACTTGGGCTTACTAATCTAAGCAAAGTAGACAGAGAACTCAATGAAAAAATAGGATTCATATAGCCGACCCAATTGATTGAGAAACAAGGCTCGGTTTGGTTTAGTTACCGCTAAGGGATTTTTTTATTTTTTTAATTTTTTTCTCCTTATTCATTTTTTTCACGTTTGTTCGCTTTGCGACAAAATTTTATGAATTATTGATTCGTCTTGACCAGAGGAAACATACAAGTAAAAAAAATGACTTTTTCCAATTATTTTTGGAAATATTCAACGTAAAGCCAAAAAAGGCGTATTACAAAAAATATTAGGGTAAAAGTTTTAAAAAAAAATACTTTTTCAATTCGCCTCGTCGAGACGAATCAATAATCTACAAAAGTTTGTCACAAAATAAACAAACACATAAAAAAAATTGAATAAAGGCAAAACCAAAAAAAACCAAAAAATCCCTTAGCGGAACTCAACCTGATTCTACAACGGCACTTGGAAGATGAATAGAAATCAAGGATTATACTGATCATATGACTTTACAAAAATCATGATTTTACCTTCTTATGGAATCCCGTTCTGCTAAACTTTTTATCTTTTAAGTACTTATTTATTTCTAGACATGTCATTTTCTTATAATACACTATTTTTAATTCAAAAAATACTTATTTAAAAAATAAGTACTTGTTTTGGTTAGTGGAAAACACCCTTATAAAAATATTCCAATGCGTGAGAGAGACAGAGTGTACCTTAGTCTTGGGGAGTTGTTTCAAGAAATAAGTTAAATAATTGTTCTCAGCTAATTTATTGGATCCCGAATGGTTCGCATGTCTCCCTAGCTGATCCAATCCAATTGGTAGGCGTTCTAATGATGGGCAACGCACTGCATTCACAAAAGTAGATCTTGGAAGCTTTGGAAGAGATCGGAGCTTTGCCCAATTAGTCAATTGGATCATCCGCATGCGATATGTCTTGTTATGTTCAAGTGCCAAACTCACCAATGAGATCAACATATCAATTTCACTGGGCAGATGAGACAAGTTGCAGTAAGTCAAACTAAATTTATTCAACCGAACAAGTTTGCATTTACTTTCCGGTAAGCCACGGAAACCATTATTACCCTCAAGTACCAACGTCTCCAAAGAGTCCAAATCCCCAATTTCACTAGGAAGATGTGAGAGCTTGTTATTTCCCACAAACAAATCCTTCAAGCAAGACAGCTTACCAATGGTATCCGGTAGGGTACATAAACTGTTTCTTGAAAGATACAATCTCTCTAACGAGGTCAACCTCCCGATTCCAATAGGCAGATTTGACACATTATTTTCTTCCAAACGCAAACGCTTCAAGCAAGTAAGGTTACAGATACCATCCGGCAAGGTACTCAAATTGTTTTTGGCAAGATCTAGAGTCTGTAATGAGATTAGATTCCCTATTTCCTCCGGTAGATGTGACAAATTGCAGCCATCCAGATTTAATTCCTTTAAGCAACTGGAGGCCTGGACAGGGGTGCGTGAGAACCCAATAGAATCCACAGCCTTTGGTGGCAATGTCCAAGACGAGAAGAATAAGCACCGTAATTTATATAGCGGTCCTTTAAATACAGCTAAGTTTCCTAGGTTGGAGCAGCCAGAGAGATCAAGATGTTCGAGAGATTTCAACATCCAAATGCCAGAAGGGAGCTTTCGAAGTTTTGTACAGTTTTTCATGCCCAAGACAAGAAGTTTGTTTAGACATCTAATAGACTCGTCAACCTCCACCAAACTTTTGCAATCATTAAGCAACAACTCCTCAAGAGAGGATAGTCCAGAGAAGTCAGGGGTTCTGGTTAGGTAATGGCAGTGACTGAGGTAAAGGAACTTCAGCTTGCCCAGAATCTGTCCAAAAGAATTCAAGGAAAGTTAATATCCACAAAATATACTATGCGATAGATGCCGGATAGAGAAAAAAATAAGGATGTACCATGTTTCCATTCCAAACTTTTTTCAACCTGCTATAACTCAAATCGAGAGCAACTAGCTTCTCCATAGAAAAATTCCACGGTATACAATCCAAAGGGCAGCCTTTCCAGCTTAGCCATAATAGCCTTCTAGAAATATGTTCATAACCAGTAGTTAGATGAATGTAATCGAGATGAAGCAGCCACAGGTTGTTCATCTTTTCAAATGTCTTGGCATTCACTTGGACATCTGTTGCATTTAGGATGAGGCCTTTAATTGCTTCTGTTCCCTGATATGAAAACCCAGTTTATAATGAGGGAAGGGAAAAGTACCTCAATGAGAAAAAAATTATAAAGCTGGGAATATTCATGTCAAATAAATAAGAATTAGAATGGGAACAAGTGCATGTAGCATTATTGCATTAATGAAACATCAACAATTGATTAAAATCTCAATGCATATGGCTCTCACCGTGCCATATCTCAGAACTTCAAGGACATCGTCAGGATACCACAATCGGCTACGCTTCCCAGGATCCTCAAGAGATTCTTGCCTGACAATTTCTCTGCCCATGTCTCTAATCATATCATGCATCACAATTTGGTAGTACTCGTACTTTATGAGACACCGATCGGCTAGTTTCCGAATCCCATCTTTTGCAGAAATGTTGCAGCCTTCCAATATTTTTACTGTAAAATCTTGACCCATTCCAACAAAAAAACATGCCATATCTAGGAACAACTTCTTCAATTGCTCGCTTAGCGAATCAAAACTCATCTTAAGACTTTTGTTAAGTTTTCCCTGAACATCATCATCAGGAATTTTTCTTAATTTCGCTATTGCACTTTCCCATTGAGGTATGCTCTCACCAAGGAAATAGGAACCCAAAACTTCAAGAGCTAATGGAAGACCTCCAGCATAGTGCACAATTTGACGTGAAAGGCCCAAATGGTCTTCTAGAGGATGGTCTTCCTTAAAGGCATGCCAACTGAAGAGCTCAAGGGATTCGTCCTCGTCCAATCTCTCTGGCCCATATATCTCCTTCTCACCCAATTCGAGGATTTTTAGCGAAGACTTATCTCTTGTTGTTATGATGATCCTGCTTCCAGGAGCGAAGGAATCTCGATCTATGGCTAGTGCCTCCAATTGTTGAACATTATCCACATCATCCAGAACAAGAAGAACCTTTTTTTTACCGAAAGCTATCTTTTTTATGACCTCGATGCCTTCATGAAAATTACTTACTTCATGAGGTCTTTTTAATATAGCCAAAAGAAGTTTCTTTTGTAACTCATCCAAACCATTCAGTCGCTGCGAAGTTTCTCTGACATTCGCAAGAAAACCGCTACGTTCAAACTTGTGTTGGATGAGATTATACAGCCTTTTAGCAATTGTAGTCTTGCCAATTCCACCCATGCCCCATACGGCAACAATGCCTACACAATTGAATTCCATGTTCAGCAACACATTGAGCTCTGCAACACGACGGTCTAGTCCAACTTGGCGGTATGGAACATTTAGATGTGTTGGATTTACTTTTCTAACATCTTCAATGATCATCTTGATTAACTCTGCTTCATCTCTGCCAATTTGTACATCATCAATTAACATAAGAAACAAGAATAAGTACTCATTAAATCTAGAAACAACCATGACTATGGTATGAATCATGCTAATTGTGTGACCCGAATCCTAATTTCATACATATCATGCATTTTTATGGTTAGTTAAAAAAAAATTAAAATGACGTTTGTGTGTAGTATTGTGCATGCATTCATACAGACAAATTAATGTGTGTAGTCTTTGTCTTAATGCTATATCCTAAAGTGTTATTTTCTAAATCATAAAGGAGGGTATTGCAATTGAATTAGGGACCAAGATAAGCATGAATGCTAGGAAGACACGTCACTGTGTCGGTTAGCTTTGTATGTAGTGAGGTACTGGGGAAACTGAATTAGTTCATGGGATCATTGAGATTGTAATTAGAGACAAAGTTATGAATGAGTTTTAATCTCTAGCATGCATCTTCTTTCATTGGATGTGTTATGAATTGCAATCACTCATTTGCATCGCCATGTGAATCGTGCTAGGTTCAGGGAGGTTCGTGCCGACATCAGCTCCACCTAGGAGTTAAGTTGAGGTTTCGGTTAATCTGGTTGTTTCTAAAGGTGAGTATATGTGAATTATATCGATCGGAACTAAACTAAATTGCTTGGAATTATTAAAAGTACTCTCTTTTTATGAACTATGATTTGATTGGTTGAAATATTAATCGAGAATATTTGAGAAATGTGTTTTGAGATTCATGCTACATAACCTTGCTGACCCGCTCCTGGGCAAATGTAGCAGTGTGCTCCGCACCTGGGCTAATGTAGGAGTGTTTGCCTAATTGGGCTTATATATTATTATTGGCTCTCATATGGGGTATGTACGTGAATGTGTCCCTACCATTGGGACTTATATTGAATGGCCTCTGGTTTCACCAATGTACTTATTTGCGTTGACCCACAAGGTAACGGTACCGTGATAACTTTGGTCGGAGGTAAACGACCCTTGGCTATATGGGATGAGATGATGGACCTTGTGGTGGACTATGAAGAATACTTGTACTGAAAGAGTTATTTGGTTTATGCTTGATCCATAATTGTTTTTTAGTTGTTCTTATTTATATGATTCAACTGTACTCATTGAGCCTGTGGTTAGCTCACGCATTCAATGTGTTACTCTTTCAGGTATCTGAGAATAGAGGTGGTCCACTATACAACTGTCAACATCGTCGTCGGGGTGTCTTTTGTGATCTTTTGGGAGAGAGGCTCATTGAACCTTTGGTTTAGGCTGTGATGTTTTTGTGACTCTTGTACTATGTTGTACAATTCACCTATTATTTTAATAATAGTGGTTTGGTTTGACTTATGTTCAAACGATTGTTTCAGTTTAATTGTGAGGCGATTCGATTCTGCCACGTCGTATTCTAGGGATGGAACAATTGACCGACCTAGTTTGGGGCGTGACACTAATTTTGGTCAAAAAAAGTAGTCTCAATCTTAGTAGCACGAAGCGGGAGCGGGGGAGCAGAGACACCTAGAAGCTCCTAAGGTTGGGAGCGCCTAAGGAGCATGTATAGATTTCATATAAATACGTATATAAAGTATCTTTAAATACTTAACCATTGAAGGAAAAGTGATTACTGATGAGAATTTTCACAATCTTAAAGGGTACTTATAGGAAGTTAGATATTTTCAATTTGCAAAACTTTTTGTGTGATGAGATTTTCATATTTTTACTTCCACAATGGCATAACTCCCTAAAGAGTAAGAGAATAGTTGCCTTAACCGCTCATTAAGCTCCCTTCTCGAGGGAAGCAAGCTCCATCTTGGGAGCGCCGATTTGAGCTCCCGTCTTGGGGGCGCACCCATTTTAGAAGGATCTTACTACTAAGGTCTCAATTGAGTATATCTGGCCTAGAAACTCAAACAAATAAACTAGTTGCAAGCTTGCAGCAAGCAGAGCATTTATTTTGAAATCAGTCAAAATATCTTAACCCTATTTCAAAGTTCTTTCTCTAGGCATATCATAGCTAAAGTCAAGCATAGTAAGGCCTTCTCTTGTTATGATGTGAGGCAAGTACAAATGTCAAATAATTGCAAAGTTCGAAGTGTGTCCAACAGCATTTGAGATTTGATTTATTGAAAATTGTGGTCAACTAAGTACTTTTTAAGATTAATCAACCTTATAACAATATGAAAATTCCACCCGCACCTCCAAATATGTGAACTAGTGTGCACTGATGCTATTTTAAGGTCATTTTCTTGTAAACATCAAAAGGGTCGAGGAAAATACCCGTCATTCAGCAAGTGTCGACCTGACAGATTGGCAGCTTTAGTAAGAGCTGTCCTCCACTTTTCCACCTTGCCATCTGGTTCCTCTCTAAGACGCTTTTTGTGGTTGGCAAATGCATCTTGAAGAACCCCGATCTGCTTCCGCACGTCGGATGGAACAACATCATAAAAGATGGGCACAACAATCTGTTTGAAAGTCTCTCTACAATCCATGATCTTCACAAGTTCATCAAGGCACCACCTCGACCCAGCATAGTCTTTTGAGAACACTATTAAAGAAATTCTGGAACCCTCAATTGCTTTCAGTAGTCCATCGTTAATAAATTCTCCTCTTTCAAGCTCTTTGTCATCCCTGAATGTGCGAAGACCATTGTCCTCTAAAGCAGCAAATAGATGACTGGTAAACTTTTTACGAGTATCGGCACCTCTGAAACTCACGAAGACGTCGTATACCCATTGTGGTGAGATGGGTATGGAAGAGGAAGAACATCCTTCTGCCCACGAGGCATCCATATTTATGCACACAACACAATGTTTTTTTTTTATAGATCCACACTGCACAAAGATGAATCAAGCTATTGTGAACTTCAGCTTGACAAAATTCTAACTGACATTTGATTGGCTAACAATAAACACAAATTAATCTAATTTCCATATCCACATGGATTGATGAGTTGGTCACTAACTAACTATGAGCACCATCTACTAGAGTATGCAGCTGTGTGAGTCATAATTTTGTATTTAGCTTCAGTGAAGGATCGAGCCACTGTGGGCTGTTTCTTTTTTTTTTTTGAATGGCGAAAAAGAATTTTATTAATCTTTGAAAGATTACAAAGATCAAAGGGAGCAAAAAGAAAAGCAACATGTGCCCATCGAGACCCAAACCCTTAATTGGTAACATGCCAATCAAAAACCCCAAGAGGCTAAAAATGCCTGGATAAAATAATACAAAACGAAGCCCAATACCTAAAAGGCCTAAAAGCCAAGATAAAGTGGGTTGCTTCTACTTTCTTAGCACACCAAGAGAAAGATTATGACCAAAATAAACACCAAAGCTAGTAGTGGAATTTGGGTACACCCCATTTGTAACTTCGTAAAAAGAATGCATAACTAACAAGCCAAGAATTTGCTACCATAAACAAAGAAAATATGCATACCATTGAACAAAAAAAATTTCGAATCAGGATACTAACCAAAAGATTCGGGAGTTCTTCCTCAAAAGATTAGGGAGTTCGTCCCCAATGTTTGTAGAACCAATTGAAGAGTTCCGACAGAGATGAGAGATGTAGAAGGAAGTGAAGATTGTTGGATCTCGTGCATAAACAATTGGGAAAATGGTCGTTCGGAATTGGAGTGAGAAACGGCTCTCTCTCTCTCTCTCTCTCTCCAGCTTGGGAACTGCCAGGCAAGTGATAAAGGCAGAAAGAAAACTAATGATAAAGTCTGTGTGGACAAGACTTACGAGTAGTCT
This sequence comes from Rhododendron simsii, assembly GCA_014282245.1. Classification (NCBI taxonomy): domain Eukaryota; kingdom Viridiplantae; phylum Streptophyta; class Magnoliopsida; order Ericales; family Ericaceae; genus Rhododendron; species Rhododendron simsii. The sequence continues at coordinate 16,477,162 of CM024953.1, forward strand.
GTGTGGACAAGACTTTAATGATTGTGGACAAGACTTTAATGATAAATTCTTGGTCTTTGATGTTTGATTTCACATAGGCAAGAATTTTCGTGGAAGACCTTTGTGCATGCCATTTACACCAGATGTAGACCCTTTTTTTTTAAGAATCCGCTTCGGGGTATGTACAGATACTAAAAGTCATTAATTTGTTTAAAATACTTTTAAAGAGTTCTTGACAAAAAAAAATAAGTTCAGATATCAACTATGACTTGATTAGTTTCTTCAATTTTCAAGGATCACAAAATGAACGAATTGGTCAAACCCCTACCAACATTCGACTAAGAGAGTTTCTTTTACAGAGATTCTTAAGAAATATTTTAATCAAATTGAACGATCCTATCATTTGTGTGAGACCCGAAAATGGATCTGATAAGTAGGAAATAAACTCCCAATGTCAGCTCAAACCAGGAAGCCCAGCACAACACGAAGGGCCATGTAGGAGACCCAGTGACGTAGAGCTTAGCTTGAAGAGCTGAGCTCAATGGACCAACCGAGGGGCAAAGGTCATCCCAAGGTCGGCCCAAACCAAAGAGCTCACGGGCACAGCCCTAAGGGCTCAAGCTAGAGTCCCAAGAACATGGAATTTAGCTTATAAGAGCTAGCCTCTATTAACCAGTCCAAGGACGGAGGCCAGCTCACGAGCACAGCTCATAGAAAGATATCGAGCTTAGCTCACCAAGTGAGCTCGGCAAATATGACAAACTTGCATCCAGACTTATAAACACTCCATAAGAGAGGTTCGTACAGTCTAGGGGACTCAGAGAAGAGTCAGACTCTTATCCCCTTTCTAGAATAGCCAATGCCTTATCTCATCCCAAGGGATGGGGCTGCAAATCCCAAGGGATAACCATGAGAAACCCATGCACGAAGGGAACTCAGAGAGCAGCCACAAGCTTTATCTCCTCAGAAGAGATCAAGCTACAGTCCATAAAGGATAACCACAAAGGTCCGTGTACCGCGAGGACTCCTAACATTGGTGACAATCACAGAGTCCAAAGGAGAGGAGAACTCCTAAACCTGATAAGGACCATAGAAGTCCTAGGTAAGGAAGACACTCCATTACCAACCTATTCCCATTATGTGCAGATAAGCCCAAGAGGTTGCAGCACCGTTAGGACTCTTAACCTGACAAGCAAGTACAAGAGTCCAAAGGTGAAGGGACTCCTCAAACCTAATAAGGATCAGAGGAGTCCTAAGGTGAGGAGGACACTCCAACACCTATCTATACCCGCCACGAGCGAATGAAACTTAAGAGTCCCAGTCCTAAGGGATTCCTCCCAAAATGCCTATATAAAGATCACACCTCCACCTCATATTCAATCCATACTCTCTTCTAAAGCATACCAACTGACTTAGGCATCGGATGGGCGATGGCGACAGCCACGCCGGTGCCCATAGCTTTTATGTTCTGTATTGTCGGTCGTTAATCGAGCAAGGCCGGAAGCCGTTTCATTCGCTGAAGGATCAGGTGAACGGTTGAGGAACACCTCCTCTGAAGGTGATGAAAAACAGCTTCATCAGTTGGCGCCGTCTATGGGAAACGAGATATCATTCTCGACCCTTCATGGTGAACAGTTTCCACAATGGATATTTGATTAACGGCTTCAGAAAATCATATCCAATCGCGTTCAGAAAGTCACCAGAAGGACATCTCACCCACGGTGACTCGATCTAGCGGCATTAGCTGCTTGAAACAAGCTGATATTATGCAAGGAGTAATCGAACCCTTGCAAGTTCAAATGGAAGTTTTAACCCAAGGGTTAACGGACGCGACACGAATGAATGGGGAGTTAAATGAATAACTCACCAATTTGGATGAAAGTCCATGATAAGTATGGTAGACCTAAGGAGATCAGCACTACAAGAATCATAGACCGTAGGAGTAGAAACCAGTCTTACCTGGACCTCTCGGGTCATCTCATCTGAAGCAAAAGTCAGCGTATGCCAGCTCCGCTCCTCAGACGAAGCTGTCATAAGGTCCAAGGACCAGCTCTGATCCATAGCTGTAAAGGGAAGGATAATATTCTTAATATTACCCAAAGAATATACTTATTCCAACAAAGATATCCCAACGGGATAAGGAAAGACCCAAATCCTAAGGGATAAAGGATGTCATCAAACAAGATAAGCATGAAACATCCCTGATATATGTATTCAGGGACGCATAAGGATTCCCAGCTAAGGCAGGACTCCTCATTCCTCAAAGAGGAAATCCAAAATTCACGAGATACATTCCTACAAGGACTCAATATTCCTCAAAGAGGAAATCCAGAATCTACGAGATATAGTCCTACAAGGACTCAATATTCCTCAAAGAGGATCAAGTCGGAGCTGAAGACAACACAACACAAGTCATTGTACATTTGTAAAACAAGCAATACCTATGAGACGGATCTTAAAATTGGGGAAAACAATTGACTTGGGCCTTCGACTGGAGAAATTCTTTCGGGAAATGACAAGCGATTCCAATTTTTTGGATGCGGTTTCGTGCTTTTTTGTCAATTAGCCTTGTCATTATCCTTTTTAAAGAATTTTTTTACTGTTTTGCCCTTGTCACTTTTTACACCTCGAAATTCACACATCCCTAAAGAATTCACACCCTCAGGGTTAGACCACGACAATGACGGTTAGGACTCGCGGTTGCCGGAGATCGGTGAGAAAAGGACTTCGTTGTTTTGGGGCCGGGAGAGGTCAACGAGTTCATTGAGTGGCATAGGTGAGATGAGAGCAGGGTATTTTGGGCATGTCACTTAAAACAAGGCTTATGCAGATAGGGTTTGACGCAAGGTGGGTCTAGACAACTAAAGGAAGACAAAACGCGGCCGGCATGGAAGAAGCCCCTTTTTTGGGGGGGAGGTAACAAGCGTCCTGGCCAATTTACATACAATTCGACAAATCCTGAGGGCTCAACCTCACTGCTACTGTGGGGAGCCTAATTAATGTTGTAGCAAAGCTCTGTATGGACTGGTCCCAAAGAATTTGATAATATCTAAAAAGTTTCGAACCTAAGACCTTAGAAAGTAGCAAACCCCTAAATCTCGGCCTTGACCACCTGTCCATTGCCGGACTGGCAGCCGCCCTAAAAAGTAAGGCTTCAAAAAATAAAACAATTTCCTATATTACTCTTGTATTTCATTTAATTTGATCACGGGACTGTCTTCACGACTACACATAATGGAGACAGAGTTGGTCCTTCTCCAAAAATGAACCACTCTGTACTTGAACGGTGAATGTATTTTAATTTGTTGGGTAGATGCTAAGCTACTTCACAAATTGTCGCAATTAGCACAAAAATGCCAAAATTGCACGTTTTATGCCTAGATTCAGGCCCCGTTACCGCTAAGAAAAGTAAGTACTTATTTTGATGTATAATGAAAAAAATGATTTGTCTCGTAAAACAAAAAAATAAGTACTTAAAAAAAATTTAGCGAAACAGGACCTCAATCTCGATTTGTGCCCCATTTCAATTGAATCTAGGCACGACATTTGGATGTATGATGGCACATAGACAAAGCCAGCAGAATCAATGTTATCAATACCGTTCCATACCGGTCGATACGTACCGTTTTTTACAGCATCCGGTACCCTATACCTCTAATTCCATTCCGGCTCAAATACCGGCTGGTACCGGCCATTACCGGACGGTTCCAAAGATACCAGTAAGTACTTGCCAATACCGCATAGTACCAGACTACTTTTAAATTTATTTTTTTATTCAAGTACCGGACAATACCGGATGGTACCGGGCAAATACCGGAGGTTACCGGACAAATATCGAAAAAAAAATTTTGGTTTTAAAAAGTGTATATTATACTATAAATTTAGGAAAATAACACTAATAGCGATGAATCCGAAACGGTACCCGGTATCTCACCGGTACCGGTACGTAATGTACCAGTAAGAAAACCGGTACTCTATCCGGTACGGTATTCAGAACTTTGAGCAAAATAACAAAAACAGTAACAAAAACATTATTGTAGATATTTAGTTCAATTTCGGCAATTACAAAAAATTTTGTAATATAAAAATGTAGATGCATACAATCTTGTGCATTTAAATTTTTTACAAAACATAGAACATTAAATTTTGCGGTGGATTTTTATTGATGCATACAATCATAAGCGAACGGTTATTAAAATATTCAAAAATAAATTAGACAAGCAAGTGATAGAGTTAAAAGAAAGGGAAAAAAACTGAAATGGTCCCTATAGTTAAGTGTTTGTGTCAACTTGGTCCCTGTAATTGTAATTGGCTCAATTTACACTCTGTACTTTTCATTTTGTTCCAAGTTGGTTCAATTACTAACCGTCGTTAGTCCTTTTAATAGCAAAATCAAATGGCCCCTTTTTTGGGGATTAAAACAGTAATTCTCTTATTCCCCTCTTGCCCTAATATTAGGGGTGTGCACGGGTCGGGCAGTCGAGTTTGACCCTTGAACCCGACCCCGACTCAACATGGCGGATAACAAATGTTTTAGGCTTGAAAACCGAATCGAAAAGGAGTAAAAACCGTCTGCGATCCCAATTCTTTATGTCGGGCCGGGTCAGGTCTGACTAACAACCGAATTAATCTTTATGAATTGGTCAGGTCGAGTAAGAAACGCACAAACCGGGACCCCGAACCAAAATCTGATTTTCAACAGAAAATGAACCCGTACCCGTCCGAAGCACATATTCGACCCTGCTAGGGTCGGGTCGGGTCCGCGGGTGGACGGATTTTTTGCACAGGCCTACTACCTAATATGCCTCTGAACCGAAACACAGCTCATTCTTCCATTCTCCATTGATAAGGAGGCACCTGAGAAGAAATTTAGCTGTAGTTTTCTGCAAAAAGTTGCCCTCTAATTCAGCATTTTCTTGATCAGCCATGTGCTAACATAACCACTGGTATTGTCTACCTGTTTAACTTGTGGAAAAATATTAAGATGCCTTATTTTTCTTTTTCTGCATAGTACTGAAAACGCATATAGAATCATGTCCAAAAGTCACAACATGATATAGATTCAAAAGTCACAACATGATAAAAAACTATATCCAAAAGTCAGAATATTACATAAACTCAGGGGTTGTTAGGCTTAAAAAGCCAAGTGGCTTAATTTTTTTGTCCTTATTCAATTTTTTTCGCATTTATTAGTTTTTTTTATCAATTTTTTCAAAATTGATAAAAAATTACCATCAAAATCCAATTTTTTTGAATAAAGACAAAAAATTGGCTTATTGGTTTAGTTTTGTCTTTATTAGCTTATTTTTGTCTTTATTTAAAAGGACTAATAGCGGACTAACGACAGTTAGCAATTGGACCAAATTGGAACAAAATGGAAAGTACAGAGTGTAAATCGAGCCAATTATAACTACAGGAACCAAATTGACATAAACATTTAACTACAGGGACTATTTCAATTTTTTTCCCTAAAAGAAATGTTGGATGCACGAAGTTATATGAGCATAAATAATTTTCCAATGTTTTTTTCATAAAAAAAATCTACTATTGCTCTAAATAAATTTTGAGAAGCTCGCTCGAACTTATCCGCTGTCCTTCGTTAATGTGTGGCTATGGATTCAGCCTAACTCCATTATTGACTCTCTCGTCTCTCCATTGAGAGAAATTTCAAGGAGGATGGCCCTCCATTATTCTTTTCCCATTGCTTTCTTCATTCAAATTATTAAATGCAAGACTCCACAACCAGCAAATTCTCTCACGGACCTGCGTATTCTTCTTTTCCTACCTTGTGTGGAGTCTTGCTTGCCAGTGGTCTCTTTCTCTCTCTCTTTCATTGGTATTTTCTAGGAAAAAGAGGATGAATCAATTCCTTTCTCGAAAGTTAATTTCGCAATCAGAAAGTCTAGGTACACTGCATGGAATGCAGTGATTAGTCCACCGCACGCCTATTCTGGGCTCTACAAAAATGCAGAAAAATATTCATAAATTTTCAAATAATATTTCATGGGGTACAGTAAAAAATCAGCTCCAACGGATATCGGTAGTTATGTTTTTTAAATTTGTAGGAGCGAATCTGCTCAGTTTTGCAGTTTTCGCCTCTATAAATTCAAAAAGCATATCTTCCTATATCTTTGGAGCTGATTTTTATAGTGACCCATAAAATATTATTGTAAAATTTATGAATATTTTTCTTTATTTTTGTGGGGTCGCGGTTGACGGTTACTGCACCACATATGCGGTGAAATTACCAAACTACCCTTTATTTTGTTAGTACTCATCCACTGTAACGCCCGATTTTCTAAAATAAAATCAGAGGCATTAAATATTCATTTCTAAAAATTTATTAAATTAAATTCAAAATCCAAAACAGATAATTCGACATAAAGATTCATTTATTACAACCCATTGTGGAAACACTAAAAATAGTTTTTGTGGTAATGAAATAGTCGAAGTAATAGAGCCGACTTCTAAGCTTGATACGGATCCCAAGTGTACTCGGGCTCGGCTCCCACCTCTGGGCTCTCTTTTGTATAGAACTGCTCGCCTTCGGAGTTCTGTGTCTCTTCCTGATTTTCTGCAAAATCTGGCATGGATGCCTGGCAATCTGTACCTACGTGATGGAGTTTACCCCGTAGTATAATCCAACCCAACTACCCCTCTAACTTTACAGCTAGCAAGTAACAAGATAATAATGAAACGAAGAAGCAAACAGAGATCTTTCACAAAAACCAGTTTATTACTATCATTAACCCTATAAGAGATCTAAGATCTCATCCACGAGATCCTTTCCTACCACAACCACTAACTATGACCGTGCCATGGAAAATCACCCCTTGCATGTCCTACACACGGGGTTTTAAACAAGTTCATCTAAGTTATGTACTTCGCATGAATTCATTTAAGACCATAGCAGGGGGCACGATTACCCTTTGGAACTTCCCATGGTGTACCATATGTTAGGGTCGCTACCATTCCTAAGCCACTAACTATGACCGTGTCATGGGACAATCCCCCCGTGCTGGCCCTTGCAAGGGCACGATTACCCTTTGAAACTTTCCATGGCGTACCATGCATTAGGGTCACCACAATAACATCACCGGGCCCCGCAAGTCACCCTTAGCCATGGCCAAATCATAATCCACAATCATACAACTTCAACACTTTATCATTCGTCTATTAATTTAGCATCGTCTATGTGAGTTATATTCGCATACCACCTCAAGTCTCTAGGGTCCAATCTAGCATTCAAATCAAGTATCGGTGTAATCTAATAATCAACACAATAACATGCAATGGTATCGGTGCAATATTCAATTAATTAAATAATAATTAAAACAATTAACAAGTAATGCGAGCACAAACTTTTTATGAATGGGTTGTTGCCCTTAGTCTTGTATGGCCAAGAAGTTAATAAATATGAAAGAAACTTTTATCAAATAAAAGTTTTTATCAAAAAAAATAAGTCTGGGCTTGTATTATTTATTTAAGAATTTAGATTGATTAATAACCATAATAAATACAATAAATAAATAATAATATTTGAAATAATTAGCATGACCGTAAAAGGATTTCTACAATCCTACGCAAAGTGATCGAGTGTCAAAAATTGAGTCCGAAGGGTCGCGAGATTATTTAAAATAAAGATATTAACAAAAGTTGCTGAAAGTAAAATAAATAGATAATAAATAATCTAATACATAAAATATAATGAGATTAACAAAATTTCATCTTTAGCAAAGTAAAGAGTTTTAAAAAAATTATTCAGGTATTAATGACATAGCTTATGAGGTCGCAAAGATTTTTTGTTTGCAAAATCTCTAAAGATAACGAATAAATAATTAATAGTTAGGTAATTAAAAAAAATGATATTAACAAGGTATGATCTTTGAGGTGTAAGGAGTCTAAAAAAAATAGTCCGGGCGTCAAAAATGGTATTCGGAAGGTCGAAAAATCATTTAGAAGTAAAATAGTCCAAACCGCGAGGTTGAACCTGTCCGAGTTCGCGGGCCACAAGGTCTGAGGACCCGGTTCTTGCGGTGGGGGAGCCCGAAGGTCGCAGCCACAAGGTCGCAACTAGAATTTGTTTTTTTGTTCGTTCGGCTATGGTTTCGATGCATGGGTTCGTTCGGGCCATAGGGTTGAACATATAAACACTTAATATACTTAGATGAGTGGTTGGAATGGATTATAATACCTTGGTTTCGATCGAATTGGTTCAAAGACCGAACTTTGGATTTTGGAGAAGATGACCACGGTTTTGGCGATCGGGGGACCTTGGGTTCGAATTGATGGTTGTTTGGTGATGCTAGGAGTGGAGGGGAGTGATTGGAACTGACAATTTGGGTTTCGGTGGGACAAAACTACGAAACCCACTTTTCTCTCTCTAAAACTCCATGGATTGGAGCTTCGTTTTCTTTGGTTTTTCTCTCTATTCTGACTCATAGGAGGGTGATGGTTGTAAAGGTGTGTTCGTGGGTCGAAGTGGTGGGGTATTTATAAGTGAATTTTGAAAAGGTAATAAGATTGAATTTATGAAGGTTTGATCTCTTGGACATTGAATTGGACGAGATAGGATTGAGTTTAAGGCTAAGGAAGGAGTATGAGGAGGATAAGAAGAATGAATTAACCTCAGATTATTCTTGGTGGTGAAGGAATTTTTTGGTTTTGGGCAAGGGGCAATGAATTTGGTTATTCTTGGAGAGAAAGGAATGGGGGGAGTTATTGCAGGAGAGAGATGGAACTGAGGGAGGGGGAAAGTGGCTGCAGGAGAGTGACGTGAGGGAGGAGAAGGAGTGTGCATTCATGTATGGTAGTATAGGCAAAAAAAAAAAAAAATTTATCCGTGCATTGCATATAAATGTATGCATAAAAAAATCGTATTAAGAAATTAATAATATTATTACTAATAATGCTTATTAATAACATTAAAAAAAATTTTACCATTGTTACATCCACTTTCTCACATATAGAAAGATATTGTTGTAATTTCAAATAGAAAAAAAAAAAAAAAACAAAAAATGAAGAACCAATGGTTAAAAGTGGAGTGCCAAAATCAATTTCTTTTCTTTTACTTTTACTGCACTTGAGTCTACTTGAACTTCCTTAGTGATCCTAAAATTGATTACATTCATTTCATTTTACTTCTCTGGGATAATAAGTAAAGAGATATAGATAGACAAGTGACAGTAATAATTGGAAAATATTTATTGGGGCTGTGCTAAGAGAGGGAGTGGTTATGAGAAACCAAAGTTAACAAAGTCTAACAACAGATAATTTATTTACAACAATGGTAACGCATATTGAAGTGTCATTTTATTGATGTCCCTCAAAGTATTAGCGGTGCCAATTTTCTTCCCAATGCACCAATCAAAAAAAAATTTGCTTCCCTACATAAAAATTGTGTCGCAGACGTCTAAAAATACCTTTATGTTTGAAGGACAATTTGGACGGAATTAGCTATGATGACCATTAAACACACATTTAAAACTAAACTTTGTTGGTGACCAGGGCCGGCCCAATGGGAAGGCGCAAGAGTCCGTCGCCTTGGGCCTCCATACTGTTGGGGATTCTAACGTCCAAACTCACAAGCAAACGCACACAATCGAAGAACAAACCAAGAACACAAAACAATATAAAGCAAGAAAAGAACATGACACATAGATTATGTGGTTCCGACTTAAGCTGATTGCTTAATCGTACGTCCACGGGGTGCTGGGGTGTTTCACTATGATGAAAATATGTCAGAGTTACAAAAGAAGGCAGCCCTAACTTTGCTTTTATATGTGCAAGCAAGCTAATACTAGAAAACCCTAAAAAACGCTAAAACCTGCGTTGGGCCGGACCCAAAACCTTCCAGGTCATTTTTTACTGCAACTCTGAAATTGTCTTCACATCTCAACAATCTCCCACTTGAAGACATGATCAAACATCCAGCCAATCATCAACTATCATTAACACCACCAACACCCAGCCTCCCACTCAAGCTTGGAGACCCACAGAAGCTGAACAAGACTTCAGCTTCTCCACAGTAACCACCTTCGTAAACATGTCTGCCGGATTATCCCTTGTGTGAATCTTCTCCAAAGTGAACTGTCTATCCACCAACAAAGAGCGAATAAAGTGATACTTTATGTCAATATGCTTGGTCCTCAAATGAAAAGCTGCGTTCTTCGCCAGATGTATTGCACTCTGACTATCACTGAACAATTTGCAATTGTCCTGTTCCTTACCCAACTCTTTCATGAAGCTCCTTAGCCATACCATCTCCTTGCACGCCTCCGTGGCTGCAACATATTCCTCCTCTATTGTGGAAATAGTCACTATTTTCTGTAGCCGCGAGACCCAATCAACTACTGCACTCCCCAATGTAAAAACTTACCTAGTAGTGCTTTTCCTGCTGTCAATGTCCCCTGCTAAATCCGAATCCACATATCCTTGCAAACAAATATCAGAACCCCCAAAACACAAAGCCAAATCAGAAGTACCTCTTAGATACCGCAAAATCCACTTAACTGCGTCCCAATGCTCCTTGCCTGGATTTGCCATAAACCTGCTGACAACTCCCACTGCTTGAGCAATGTCTGGCCTCGTGCTAACCATAGCATACATCAAGCTACCTACCGCCGAGGCATATGGAACTTTGGCCATGTAGTTCTTTTCTTCATCAGTTACTGCCCCTTTTTCCCTCGAAAGCTTGAAGTGACTTGCCAACGGTGTGCTAACAGGCTTAGCACATTCCATGTTGAACCTTTTGAGCACCTTTTCAACATATTCCTCCTGTGATAACTTCAACTTCCGGTTCATCCTGTCCGTATTGATCCGCATCCCAAGGATTTTCTTCGCAGAATCCAATTCCTTCATTGTGAACTCCGTGGACAGCTGTGCCTTGAGATTAGCAATCTCATCCATGCTTGAACCTGTAACAACCATATCATCTACATACAACAAAAGTATGAAATACGATTTACCAAGCTTCTTAAAATAACAATAGTGATCCCCATGACATCTACTAAACCCCGTATTTGTCATAAAGGTATCAAACCTTTTATACCACTGCCTAGGTGCCTGTTTCAACCCATACAGACTCCTTTGAAGCTTACATACCTGATCTTCTTTCCCTTTGACAACATAACCCTCTGGCTGATGCATATAAATATCCTCCTCCAAATCCCCATGAAGGAAAGCAGTTTTAACATCTAACTGCTCTAAGTGCAAGTTCTCAACAGCCACAATATTAAGAACACATCTGATAGTACAAATCTTTACCACAGGAGAAAAGATTTCGGTGTAGTCAATACCTAGTTTCTGCTCAAAACCCTTTACTACCAACCTCGCCTTGTACTGTTTGCTCCCATCAGATTCTTCCTTAAGCCTGTATACCCATTTGTTGTGCAAAGCTTTCTTTCCCTAGGGCAACTGAACCAAGTCCCAAGTTTGGTTTGATGAGAGAGAATCCATCTCATCATCCATTGCTCGCTCCCACTCTCCCTTGGTCTCCACCTGCAATGCTTCCTTAAAACATTCTGGTTCACCACTATTAGTTAACAACAAGTAGTGCAAAGCAGGAGAATAAGGCATTGGTGGTTTAACAGTACGTGTAGACCTCCTGAGTGGAGGAGTCTGTGGATCTGCCTGTGGAGTAGGTTGCATATTAATATCCTGAGGCTGTGAGACATTACTGTCAGGGATCCTCTCAAACTCTACGAAGTTTGAACTTTCATTAGCCACCTCGGGTTGATTCTGTCTGTTTCTATACAAAACAGACTCATTAAATACCACATCCATACTCTTGCGTGTTTTTCGATTTTCAAAATCATATAGCCTATACCCATAGCTATCAGTACCATAGCCTATGAACACGCAATTTCGAGACTTAGCATCAAGTTTACCCCTATCACTCGATTCAATATGCATATAGGCCATGCAACCAAATACTCGTAAATGGGATAAATTTACCTCTTTGCCTGACCAAGCCTCCTCCGGCAATCCATTGTTCAAAGGAACTAAAGGTCCTCTATTGATCAAATACGCCGCTGTATTTACTGCGTCCGCCCAGAATTGCTTAGGTAACCCAGCATGTAGCCTCATGCTCCTTGCGCGCTCTAGGATCGTCTTATTCATGCGCTCAGCAACTCCATTCTGCCTTGGCTTCTTAGGGATCGTTTTCAACCTTCGAATCCCATTTGCAACGCAGTAAGCCTCAAACTCACCATCACAATACTCGCCGCCATTATCAGATTTCAGACACTTCAATTTCTTTCCTGTTTCATTCTTAACTAATGCTTTCCAATTCTTGAAAACACCAAACACATCAGATTTATACTTGAGAAAATAAACCCATAATTTTCTAATAGCGTCATCAATGAAAGTAACAAAATAACGTGAGTTGCCAAGAGAAGATACCTGAGATGGTCCCCACATGTCTGTATGAACCAGCTCCAACTTCTCTGATTTTAGAGTCCTTGCCACCTTTGTAAAGCTAACTTTCCTCTGTTTCCCGAAGATGCAATCCTCACAGAAGTCCAAGTCTAGTGACTTACAACCCGACAATTTCCCCTTTGACAACATTGCTTTCATCCCCTTTTCGCTCATGTGACCCAACCTACGATGCCACGTAGTACAATCAACTGCTAATGCTGCCACTGTGATGCTACCGTAAGTACCCGAAGATACATATAAGGTTCCTTCTTTTTTATCGCGCGCCACAACCAGTGCCCCTTTGCTCATCTTCCGAGCGTCTGATGTAAACGATGTGACTACTCCACCCTCTGACAACTGACCCACCGAAATAAGATTCCTTGTTAGACTAGGCACATGTCTAACATCCTTCAATTTCAGTACTGTCCCGTCTGTCTGAGTCATATACACATCCCCTTTCCCTATTATGTTTCAAGCTTCATCATCACCCAGATAAACTTTTCCATAGTTTCCCTGCACATAATTCTGTAGCATATCCATGCGTGAAGAAGCATGGAATGAGGCTCCCGAGTCTACAATCCAAGACTCATTGCGAGAATCCAACGAACAAATCAAAGCTTCATTATCCGATTCCTCGGAAACGTTGACGGTGTTCTTACCCCCCTGATTATTCCCGTTCTGCTGCTTTTTCGATGGTGCCTTACAGTCTCGCTTCCAATGCCCCATCTAACCACAGTTCCAACAACCTTTAGGTTTCACTTCTCTACTGCGAGATTTACTCCTGCCCCTGTTCTTGGAACTCCCTCTTCCTTTGCCCTTGTTACCTCCCCTATTCGCAGACCTGCCTCTGTCCACTGTACTAAGTGCCGAACCTGAAGCAACATCCTCACCCGATACTCTCCTCCTAGCCTCTTCTCCTAATATTAATCCAGTAACATCCTCTAATTTTATTGTTGAAGACCCGGAGGAATTACTCACTGCCACGACAAGTCCATTCCAACTTTCTGGCAAACTCGATAGTAAAACAAGAGCTCTAATCTCATCATCAAAGTTAATACCCATGGATTCTAACTGATTCGTGACCATATTAAATTCATTTAGATGTTCAGCAACAATAAAGTTTTCAGGCATCTTTAGGTTAAACAACTTTTTCATAAGATATACCTTGTTCACCGCAAAAGGTTTCTCGTACATCTTTTCTAGGGCTTTGAACAAATCTGCTGTAATCTTTTCTTTGGCAATATTTGACGCAACCGACGGCGCGAGGCTCAATCGCACAGTCCCCAAAGCTTTGCGATCTAAAATATCCCAATCTACTTGCTTTATGGTTTCTGGTTTCGTGCCACTGATCGGAAGATATAGATCCTTCTGATACAAAATATCCTCCATCTGCATCTTCCAGAAAGCGTAGTTCGTACCATTGAACTTCTCGATCTTGTATTTTTCTTCAGCCATTGTGTAAACCCTTGATGTCACGCCCTCGATTTTCAACATAAATAAATATTTCGTTTTAATAAAAGGTCCTCGCATATCATATATATAATACCCAAAAGAGTTTCCCACTGCACTATTTACAAAATCAGTCTCCAAGTTTACAGAATTTCAACTTTGGCACCTCAGCCCAAAATAATTTAGGTACAGGTACGAACATGTTTAGAAAATTACAAACTTCCATCAAAAAGATAGTTCAAGAGTACTTAGTTACAAGACCATCTTTAACAGGATAAAGTAATTACAGAGACGATGAAATAACTAATGATGTCAGCCTCCAAAAGTCTTTCACTCTTAAGCACACAATGCATGCAATCTATTGCCCGGCATTTGAACCTGAAAAGAAAGATTAGGTTGAGCTACACTAGCCCAATAGGAATATCTTTACCAATCTTATGTGCAAATATGATAATAAGGGCAATAGAAGGAAAACAATGGGATATAGCTCAACAACCAAATACAATCGACTCAAGGATGTGCCAAACATTCAAGACGATAATTCTAAGACTTGCCATCTTCATAATATGGTAACCAGTTTACGAAACATTGACAACTCTTGTAATTTCAACACGACTCACTATCGCCAATCTCCACCATATGTATTTCTACCTCTTGCGTTACAGTATAACACCACAAGGATTATTGTATTAATGAACTTACATTCCGGGTCTAAAGAACCCCGTACGTCTCCTAGAGATCTCCAACATGAGTCCAAGTAGCTCATTCTCCATTGATTCATCGAATAGGGAACATGGGAAACTTTCTGGGTCTTAGGGCCCCATATACCCACGATATATTCCGGGTACTCATGACCCCGTACATCCATTTTACATTCCGGGTTTAAGGGCCCCATACACCCACAATACATTCCGGGTACTCGTGATCCCGTATATCCGTTTCACATTACCTTCGTCCCACGTATTCCTAAGACCTTAATTTCAAGAATGTAGATAGGAGAAAGATATTGATATAAGGTGGGTTGTTTACATGTTGACTCATGTTTCCATTTTATTTCCAAACTCTTTATCTCGACTCACCCCTCGTACCACATGGCATCAATTGTAAAGTAATTGCATTGTATATTAATAAATACCTTAAGCTCTCATTATTTCCTCAAAATCTATCATAACACTGTACGTCACATACCGAACCCACAACGACTCCTCGACACACAACCTGCTAGGTTCTAAATGAGAATCTGAAGAACGAGTTCCAAAGGAACTTAAGAAGTTCAACAGGATGAGGCACGAGGATACTAATGACAACACTACCCATCGGATCACTAGACAAGCTCATGTCATCTCATAACACTCACCACTTTATCTCTTATAGCCCACGATACTCCTATCGACTTTACGGTACATTTCCCTAACCAACGTCGTTGTTATAATGCTCCAATGAGTGCTAAGAGATAAGATCAAATAACGAGTCATTAGGACATAAGCAATCATGCTCTAGAGGGACCTAAACATGTTCTAATTATTTAGAGAATCATAACACGGAACAAGAATAACCTTAGGAATAATCACAAACATCGATAGACTGACACATGTCTACTCAAATGGTCATAACTTTCTTTGTACTAATTGGTTTAAGGTAATTTTGGTGGCAAATGAAAGCTGACTTCAAGATCTTCGATTCGATATAAAATTTTCATGAAACGGATATCGGACGAAGAAGTTATGGCCGTTTGAAGTTGGGCTGAAACCCAGAAAGTTGGCAAAACTTCCAGAGAGGGGAGGGATCGATCCCCCCTCTTTTGGGGATCGATCCCCAAAGGGAAAATTCCAGTTTTGAAGTGAGGGATCGATCCCTCATGCTTGGGGATCGATCCCTAGGCGATTTCAGGCGATTTCTGCAGTTTTTGACAGATTTCGAAGAGAACAAAGGAGGACGATCAAGGTTCGATTTCCACACCAAATCAACATACAAACACATAAGAGAGGTAAAGAAGTCCCTACCTCGCGACGATAACCAAGATCTATGAGATTTGAGCAAGCCTTAGCCTCGTTGAACTCCAAAGCGTCATTCCAAGCTTCACCCGGCGAAACCGAAGCTCAAAAGCGCGAATGGAAGATTGAATGGAGGTTGGTTCTTGAGGATTTTGTGAGATGGAGTGAAGTTTTGAGTGAGGAGAGGAGAGAGAGAGATATGGCCGGCTAGAGAGAGAGAGGAGGCGTGAGGGAGAGAGAAATAAGGAGATGAAATAATCTCCTACACACAATACACCCCTATTTATACTTCCATATCTTTATATCACACTTACACTCCCTCTAATTTCTATTCTTTCACTTTAATCCTCAATTTAAACAATCACTTAATAAACTATACTCTCCCAATAGGCATTTAATATACATTTCAAAAATTAAAAAAAAATTTACGGGTCTCTACACTTGACCTCCTAACCTGGCTCTGATACCAGTTGTTGGGGATTCTAATGTCCAAACCCACAAGCAAACGCACACAATCGAAGAACAAACCAAGAACAGAAAATAATATAAAGTAAGAAAAGAACAAGACACAGAGATTACGTGGTTCCGACTTAAGCTAATTGCTTAATCGTACGTCCACGGGGTGCTGGGGTGTTTCACTATGATGAAAATATGTTAGAGTTACAAAAGGAGGCAGCCCTAGCTTTGCTTTTATATGTGCAAGCAAGCTAATACTAGAAAACCCTAAAAAACGTTAAAACCTGCGTTGGGCAGGACCCAAAACCTTCCAGGTCATTTTTTACTGCAACTCTAAAATTGTCTTCACATCTCAACACATAACCATTTCCTAGATAAGTATATATATTTTCTGTGTGCAATTATAATACAAACTCCTTTGGTGATTTAATGATAAATTGTTTATTTTTCTACATAAGATGCCTAGGTTCAAATCTTGGTAGGGTACTTTTTTGAAGTGTTTTTTTGCCAAAAAAAAATTCTCCTATCACACAAATTGAGGCTGTTGTGATTCAAACCTGAGTGTCGAAATATTTACCTTGTTGAATAGTATGAAAGAAAATGATATATAGATAAGTATTTCTGTTTATTGTTTTTAAATTAGAAAATTTATGTAGGGCATTATTTCACCACTTGATCTAGGGCATCCAAATACCTTGAGCCGGCCCTGTTGGTGACTAAAAATATACCCAATTTTTATACTGGAGAGCAAAATGGCACTTCGTTGATACTTTGGGGCTAATGGTTAGTGTAAGCCATTGGGTAGAGATTATGTTAATTTACTCCTCTAACTGGATATGAGGAAATTGAAGAAATGGAACTTCGTGTCAAAGTTTTTATTGATGCACGACGATTATTGACGTTTTCAAAATAAAAATTAGTTGGGCAAGTGACAAGTGTCTGAACTTTAAAACAAAACCTATTGGCAGGTGGCGAAAAGACAAAAATGATCACTCCGCTTGGTTCCTATTTTTTAGAGTAACTTTGTACTCTCTGCACAATTACCAATAAATCTCTCTCTCTAGCCGGTGACTTCGGCTTCGGTGAGATTGGGATCAAGAACTATGACGACTTTGAAGTCCCATTAGGGCTAGAACACGACAATGACGAAAAGTACTCGCTGTTGCCGAAGATCGACGAGAAGGACTTTGTTGTTTTGGGGAGAGGTCAGCGGGTTCGTTGAGGGGAATAGGTGAAGATGAGAGTGGGGATATTTTGGGCAGATCAATTAAAACAAGGCTTATGCAGGTAGGATTTGACGCGAGGTGGGTCTAGACAACTAAAGGAAGACAAAACGCGGCCGTCTTGAAAGAATCCCCCTTTTTTTGGGGGTGACAAGCGTCCGAGCCAATTTACATATACTTTGACAAATCCTAAGGGCTCAACCTCACTGCTACTACGGGGAGCCCAATTAACGTTGTAGAAAAGCTCTGTATGGATTGGTCCCAAAGGAATTGATAATACCTAAAAAAAAATTGAACCTGAGACTTTAGGAATGAACAAACCCCTAAATCTCGGCCTTGACCACCTATCCATTGCCGGACTGGTAGCCGCCCCAAGAAGTAAGGCTTCAAAAAATGAGGGTGCAGATCCAGTCCAGTCTTCAATAGACCAGTTTGGTCCAGTTAACGGCTGGGATTGATTGTACAAAATCCAATGCTTCACATGCTGCCACGTCAAGTCTTACTTTTTGCTGTAAAAAAGGCAAGGAACGGAAGTTATGCCAGAGTTAACTCTGAAAATGCAAACCACCCAAGTCATGTGTCACCTCACCACGTGCTCGCCGCTTCGATAAATGACGGTTAGGTGGTGTTTCATTTTTCAAAAAAGTACCTTTTTTTCGAACAGAGGTAATTTCAAACTCAAATATAATGAAAATGAAAAATATTTTTTTAATATTTTTTGCACCAATTAAAAGATCTTAATGAGATCTATCAAATAAGATCCCTAAATGCAAGTTTGATTATTCAGCACATACGCAATTTTTGTTTTAGCCCTAGGTTAGTTCGGTTGGCTGGTTGATTTGCTCGATTAGATTATCTATCACATACCTTTGTCGCTGGACTCTTCTGAAAAGATTTTTCATTTTAAGATTAAAAAATGAAGTACTTTCGGACATAATTTTAGAATTTTTTGGCACCATATTAAAGAGATCGTGAAGTACTTTAATTTTGGTATAAAGAAACTTAAAAAATGATGATTGAAAGTATTTTATTTTTCAATTGATTAACTACACGATTTTTCATAGAGAGTAGGCAATTTGGGATGGGAGGAGTATTTTTTTTTTTTTGTTAAATAGCCAGCGGTGTCTGGGCAATCTTATGCGCATCTCAATTAATTTTTCGTCAAAGGTAGGCCATCCACGCCGGGACAAGAAAATTCACAAAAGATTGCAGATTTTTGTGTAGGCTGACCTCAAGAATCGAACTCTTGTCAGGCAAACCCACCAACTAACCGGACTAACTTTGGGGTTAAAATAAAAATTATTTGTTGAATAATCGAACCTGCATTTAAAAACTTTAAAATTTTGCACTAATGCGTCGCAGTGTCATGTGTAATCTGACACGTGGCTTGGGTGGAGTTTTGCATTTTGGAGAGTTTAATCTGGCATTCCGTTCCGTGCCTTTTTTAGAGCAAAAAGTAAGACTTGACGTGGCAGCATGTGAAGCATTGAATTTTATACAATTAATCCTAGCCGTTAACTGGACCAAATTGGTCTTTTGAAGACTGGACTGGATCTGCACCCAAAAAATGAAACAATTTCCTATATTACTCTTGTATTTCATTTAATTTGATCACGGGACTGTCTTCACATAATGGAGACAGAGTTTGTCCTTCTCCAGAAATGAACCACTCTGTACTTGAAAGGTGAATGTATTTAATTTGTTGAGTAGATGCTAAGCTACTGCACAAATTCACGCAATTAGTACAAAATGCCAAAATTGCACAAGAAAAATAAATACTTATTTTAATTATTTTTTGAATTAAAGATGATGTATAATAAAAAAAATAACGTGTCTCATAAAATAAAATAAAAATACTTAAAAAAAATTTAACAGAACGGGACCTCAGTCTCACTTCGTGCCCCATTTCAATTGAATCTAGGCAGAATACTAATGTTTGTAGCATTTCATTGTTCAATGATTGGAAAGGTTCAATGAAGATTCTAAAGTCCAAAAAGGAAAGTATGTTGTTTGAACTTTGAACTACATATGTAAATTAAGTAACTAAGCAACCCCTCCAAATAGGAGTAATTTTCCACATCTGCCGTCCACAGTGGTATTAAACAATACCCCATATAGCATAGTAAGGTCCCGTTCCACTTAGAAAATAATGTATTGTGATAGAACAATCTGTTTCGTAAAACAGGAAATAAATACTTAAAAAATAAAAAATTTAGCGGAATGAAGGCTAAATGGACAAATAGTCTCAAACGGACCTAATTCAGTCTCATCTTTATACCTCACGCAAGATATGTAAGTTATGCAACAAAAGCCAAATTAGCTTTATCTAGGACTACATGTTAACAAATTGGGACTATCTCATTTAGCGAGGACTCGAACATCTCACTAGGAAGTCATGAGTTTGAATCTTTCCATCTTCGTGTGGGTGTTCTTCCTTTAGATTGGCTTTTCCTTTCTTTCTCTGTTTCTTTTCTATGATGCACTATTTCTTGTATTGGTTAAATTATTGATTTGATTATCTCATAATCTCTTACAATTGATATAGTGTCCTGAATTGGTACTTTGCAATTCAAACATGATGTAAAGAATCTCTTCAATCAATTGACAAAAAAAGAAAAGAAAAAGACATTAATCCCATTATTCCCCGATTTGAGACATTAATCCCATTATTCCATAACTTGACATTACAGATGGAAGAAAAAAAAACTTGAGTTCCAATCCAAATTACACTTCCAATCTCCCTCTCTGCACCACATTTTTTGTTCTTTATTATCAGAAATGGAGAAATTGCATTAAAGAATGTTTTAAGGGGGCACAACCCAAACACAATCAATAATATTGACCAAAATAACAACAACAACAACAACAATAATAATAATAATAATAATAATAATAATAATAATAATAATAATAATAATAATAATAACTTCCCCCACTCACGATAGTATCCTTATGTACAGAAAACATCATTAACCTGCCTCTAAAGCTCATAAACAAGACCCTTGGAAACACATGAAGTGCTAAAGGATAAAATCTACAAACATATCCTCTAGCAACTCACTGAAAACTTAGCTTCGATTCTCTACGTCACCGACGGCTTCCTCTACTTCATCCACCGTAAATGAATGCTTCCAACCCAAGTCCCATCCCCCACTAACCACTCCCCGGCGCCTCAGGTCTCTCTCCACAACTGAAAATAGACTATCCTTGTGAAATTTCTCTCCGAAAATCTTACGGTAGCTTCTCAGATTCTCAATTCCATCGCTCACTTCCTCCGCCAATTGAGATAGGGAAGTAGTGGATTTTGAACAGCTCACGGGAATGAGTAACAATGGATGTACCGGTTGTTTACACCTTAGGATTCTATATTGCATGAGTTCGTTTGCACAGTACGTCCAACAAGAGTCTCCTCTCATTGGTTTCGTGGTTGTTTAAGCTAGTTAGTTGGCTTCAAATGTATGGCATTGTTAGAGTTGATATCATAGAGTTCCTCTGCATAACTGAGGAATGGTGGACTGCTCAAGATCAAGTCTTCTGCATTGGTTTCTGTTCTGAAGCATATCGTCTCAGTTACCTTCTGACTTATGCAGTGCTTGGTTTCTTCAGCCGATTCGTTGAAGCTTTCGTGTTGGGTAGTCTGCGGTAGAAAATCGTAGGGAAAATTCTGGCTGCTATCGCATTGTTCTGCAATTAACAGAAAATAAGTCCGTTAAAAATACACCCGCTGCAGATGAAAGTATCAAAATATTCTAGACGTCCAAATAGGTGTTATAATCTCAATTCTCAATATAGGTATTGATAGATCCCCTACTATAAGTCATTCTACTTCTTGCATATGTTTGTTTTTTTATGGTTTCCATCTGCTGCATCAGAAAAAACTACGACCGTGTTTGGATTATGGATTTGTGGAGGACTACACGGAAACAGAAGAAAATAGTGAAGCGAAGAAGCTGAGTTATGTGCTTCATTCAACATCGCTTTCCTTTTCCTTAGCAAATTCCTCCACAAATTCGTGATCCAAGCACAACCTGAAGTGCGCCTTTTTCTCTAGAGTGGTGGCAACAGTGATGGAAATCCATAATGAACCGTTTGTGATGAACCCCTCATTCATAAATCGGACAAAAATACCCTTGTTGCATTACATATATACACCCCCTCTAACCCTTTCTTTTTTGCCTCTACAAATAGCATCGAATCAAAATCAAAAAATAGATTTGAAACTTTGGTTCATATATCTATCTATCTATATATATATATATATATATATATATATATATATATCCGGTTCCACCCACACAATTTTAAAAAAAAAACACTTCATCTCAACCATTAAAATCAATAGTTGGATTAAAACTTAAAAGAACAGTATTCTCCTCCCCCCTCAATCACAGGTAATCTCTTCCTCTCCATCTAAGTTATTTTCTCTCTATACCCTAACCGACTAACCACTGGTTCCGGTGACCTTTTTTCCTCTCTCCTCCAATACATGCACACTCTTTCTCTAAAGAAAAGTAAAAAAAAATAGAGATGGAAAAAGCAACGTAGCAGCTGTCGTCGACTACCACCACCATTCTCCTTGACTTCTCTTCTCCCATGTCTCTATCCTTTTCCTTGTCTTCTTCCCTTCTCATTTCTTATCAGCAAAAGAACCACTGCGGCACCTGCCTTTGTCGAGCCACGATTTTCGTGCTATTTTTTATTGTTATATAAAAAAGGTTCTCTTTAAAATGATTGATGTAAGAAAAAAAAGAAATTATATAAAACGAAAAAAATGACTAGAATGACTGATAGAATGAGAGTATACTATAAATGTTAAGGGGTCTCCGTGAAACAAAGTGATAGTTGAGGGGGTGTTTATGTACTTTTGCCTTATAATAAAAGGGTATCTTAGTCATTTCCTTCATTCTGTTAACAGAGTTAGCATTTTTTTTCATTTTCAGTAGTTGAGGGGGTCTGTATGGGCGTTTTTAAACATGAGGGGGTCTCCATGAGAAAAAGTGATAGTTGAGGGGGTGCTTGTGTACTTTTGCCAATAGTAATAGGTATCAATTTCATTGATACTGTTAATAAGAATGTGCCATACCGTCAATTTCGTTAGTGAGAAGTTGATCTGCAGCTGTGGGGTAGATTATTGTTGTATCAGCTTGATTTTCACAACTAATATCCATTAGCTTGCCACCATATTTGCATCCTTCGCTTTCATTTTCCACCTGCATTGACATATATCAATCTTCGCTCCAAAACAATCCTTAATTTCATGATGATTTTAAAGGCTATTCTTTTTTGAACATGGAATTGCCTTACCGTATGGACTATAATCTATAAAGTAAGTAAATTAAAACAACTTTATCCGCATATTAATTAGAGTTTAAACAGAACATTAAAGATGGAATATCAGGAGGACTCACAACAAAATCAGCTGCCAAGGGTGCCTTGACTGGCCTCTCATTATTGCGATTTTTTTTTCGATCACCAATGTTCTGGGGTATAGCTGGTTTTGCATGTTTAGAAATGACGCTTGAAGAGGTATATTTTTGTTCGGACACACGACTCTTTGCAATGATCGATCCCACCTCAGGTCTTCTTTCTTTCGGGGAGGTCACTTTGGCTTCATCCTGCCACTTGATAGCGCCTTTAGATTTCACATTCTCCACTTCTTCCGGTTTCTTCCTGCAAGGGGCCATCTTTTGCACCTAATCAACTCTCCTCTTCCTCTGTTGCTGATTTACTGCTACAGAAGGGTTCGACTTATTAGAAGACAACTTGCCCTTAGTCTTGACTGATATTTCTTCCGGTTTTGCTCGTACCACTTTAGAGCCTTTATCCCCTTCTTGACTGATCCTTTTGGTCGGAGTTTCATCTCCCTTTCCCCCATGGACTTCTCTCTCTGCTCAAAAAAATCTCTTGAGCACCCATAATCAGAAAATCTCGGCTTCTGAAATTCCAAATCATAATTATGGTCTGTGAAGCAAAGGGATTTCGTTCTCTCTAAGCCTCATCATTTAGCCCGACGGCCCACGACCCGCCCTTAGCCCGCCCGGCCCATCGGGCTTTTACCCGGCCCGAGCCCAAGAAACGGGCGGGCTAGCCTGGCCCGTAGCTTGTAATGGGCGGGCTCGGGCCTATGAATTTTTACTCGGCCCGTCCGTAGGCCCGGCCCGTGAGCCCGCCCGGCATACCCGTCCAAAAGCCCGCCAACGAGTCCGCCCATTAGCCCAAAATCCCAAAAAATCCTTTCTTTTTTCCCTTAGTTTAGTTTTGCCCAAGGAAATTTAAGCCCGCCCGCCGGCCCGCCAATTGGGCTAGCCCGTGGGCCGGGCTTGGGCTTCAATTTATGGTAGGTGACCCGGCCCGCCTTGCCCGCCAAAAAGAAAAAGGCCGGTCGGCCCGGCCCGTGGACGGGCCCGGCCCGATGATGACCCTTAGTTCTCTCCATCCCTACTTGATCAATTTTCTCTCCCTTGGATCTCTCTTTCTGCTTTTTCTTCAACTTAGCCATATATTGAGATGCTTCTTGCAGCTTCCCAAGCATGATCAAAGACTCTTGCAAATCAAGAGCCCCTTTCAACAAATCTTTCGCAATTTCTTTGGAGTTGCCATCAAAATTCATCCCTTTCGACCATGAATCTATTACTTGGTTCAGCTGCTGGGCCCCTTTAGGCACCTCCAGGAGCTGAAACGAAGATGGGTTATCTTCTTTGTCTTTTTCACGTACCATTTCCTTTCCTGCTTCCTTATATGCAGAGGAGGAAGAAGAATTCGAATTCTTGGGCATTTTTCGACTTTCGGCTTTTTCTTCTAACCTTTTAGGATTGCTTTTGGATTTTCTGACTGTCCCGCATTCAACCACACCTTTTGGATCATCGCACTTGACAAATGATCTAAGACGGTCTTGAGGCATATTGTTCTGTGAAGAATTCCATTGAATAACTCAAATGCTGCTAATGGTACAAAAGCTAAATCCAAAGATCTAACTAAAACTTTCATAAAATAGTCGTATTCTAATGAATAATTTTAAAAGATGGACAGCAAACAGACAAATTTAACTCTTTCTTCATCTTTAGTGTCACTGAAAGCCAAACCCAAACTAGGAATCAGTTGCCGCCAAAGGGAAACAAAATATGCGAAGTTAAATACTAGTGACCGTTATCATTCTCCAGTTCAAAATTCAAAGAGTGTTTCAAGTGTATTTCCCAGTGATTTCTGTACCATTTTCAAGAAAACAACAAAATGGAGAGAGAGAGAGAGAGAGAGAGAGAGAGAGAGCGCAATGCTTTGGTAAAGTATGGTAAAGTTGCCAGTGATGGATCTTTCCTCTGAGGGCCAAGAATAAGAACGTCATTTTGAATAGAGAGCCCAGTAAAAGATAGAGATTAACAAAATATTACTCTAACCAAAAAGATAAACAAGCAAGCGATGGATTTGATATGTAAATAAAAGCGTGAGCATAGAAACACGGATTAGGAAATTACTTTGCATCAAAACTTCAAAACTATGATACCTGAATAGGCTGAATTCTAGGCTAGTTTCTCTGCAAACTAACAGTATCGCCCAACTCTGATCAGCCTTGGTCTATCTCCTCTAGCGTCTGTTCGTAATCCAAATCAAAGATAAGCCAAAAATTCATGACACTTTTTTTCTTTGGTGAATAAAATCATGACACATTGAGAAAACCAGAAGAGAAAATGAACCCAGAACAATTCCTAAACAAGAATTGACACCAAAACCCAAATCAAATAAATGCCGGAAAAATACGAGAAACTGATAGATCCAGATGAGTAATGGAATGCAGAACAATTCATAACCTAGAATTCACCAAAAACCCAAATAACCGGATGTTATTGATAACCGGATGTTCATACCATCTTGCGCGCACCTCGACTTATTTCAGGTCGCATTACCGTTATTTTACATGGATGCTTCTTCTATTTCTACAAACGCTATAATCTATACCATTTCTCTTGCAGAGTTTGACCGTAAATAAGTTCGACTTTGGACAAGGATCAGACCACACAGGCGTCCCTATCAAATTCCTCACAGTAAACACTTCAGTGGAGATGGTCAAATACAACCCTGCTACATTTTTTTGGGATCCATTTCAGCTCCTCTTCTGTTCAGCTTTTCTATTCAGAGATCGCAGTTGCTTCCGGTCAGGTAAAGATGGATGAGATATGTTCTTTAATTCACAGCCTATTCCAAGTGATGTATACTCATTATACGTAATATAATCCTGTAATAGGACGCGTAAGCTGGTCGGAACACCTGAGTTATAAATAAAAAAATATAAATGTGTTTGGCAGTTGAAGAAACATTACCAACCAAGAAAGAGCGAAGAGATTGTGAAGGTGAAAGTTGAAGGCAATAAAGTACCCCTCTATGGTGCAGGGGCAAGCCTAGCAGCATTCAACTACAGATTCTACAGAGTTCCATTGAGGCTGGAGCTCGACATCCGGTCGCGAGCCGACTTGATGGGAAAATTAGTCAGGACCAAGTACCGGATCCGCGTATCTTGTTCTCTGGTTGTGGATTCGAGGATCGACGAAGCCATTCGCTTCAAGGATAATTCTTGTAGCTATGATTGAGGCCCCTCCTGGGTTTGCACTGATTGCTTCGTACGTGAGTCATTGTACATAATCCTGAATAATTAGGACTGATAAACGAGCCAAGGAGTTGATTAATCAAGCTTAGTTCGAACACTTACGAGCTTTGTGGTGCAGGGACAAGCCTAGTGGTATTCGACAACAGATTTTACAGAGTTCCATTGAGGCTAGAGTCAGTAGCGGCTCCAGAACTTCTGAGAATGGTGTTCAGAAACCTCTACTGCCTCTAAAAATCACAACTATAGATACAAGAAAATTCATCTATTACTTGAGTTGTATACTTTGGATTGATTTTTGAACTCATTTTTGAGTTAGATGTTCAAATATTTTGAGTAAGGTGTTCAAGTATTTTTGAATAAGGTGTTCAAGGGTTAGAGTTCGATATCTGGTCGTGAGCCGATCCACATTTCTTGTTCTTTGGTTGTGGATTTCTCGATCAACAAAGCCATTCACTTGAAGGGCAATTCTTGTAGCTATGATTAAAGGCCTGTGTTTTCATTGATTGAAACTTTTTGTTCGCTTTTTTCTTCTTGTTTTTCTCTAGCATTTTTTTTGTTTAGATGTTCTTTGAACATGTGGAAACAATTCCGTCGCAAATTATTATACATATTGCTAAATAGATAGAATGTATAAAAGAGCCGAGCTATTGATTGTTCAATCTTGGTTTGGAAACTAACGAGCTTTATAAGACAAGTTGATCTCAAACGAGATTTAATCAAGTCGATCACAAGCCCACTCGAGTAGTTTTAAAAAAAAAAAATTATACAGCATAAGTTTGACAAATCGAGCTTAATTATAAGCTTAATGGGCTTCAAAAATATGTGCAAGCTCAGTTTGTCACTGTATTAAGCTGATTTTCAACAAGCAAACACGAACTTAAACTTAAATAACTGATTTTGTTTATCAACCAACCCTAGGGAGAAGTGAACTTTCAAGTCATGGCCCCCTAATCCTACATCTAAGTTAAAAAGGCAATCTTCAAACTCAGGTTCTAGATTCACTCTGGAAAGTGATCTATTGTTTTTTCTTCTTTTTTAGATTCAAAGTCATAGCCATTGTCATTAAAATAGTAGATTCAAAGATCAAATTACAAAGATCAGGATATCAAGAACAGGGAAAACAAACTCCTAAAAAAAATACTGAAATCTCTTGAAAAAAACCAGACTATTGTGAACGCTTATTAAATTAAAAAAAGCCAAACTACTGTGAACAGAAAACGCAAGCAAAAGTGGCTTGCTACGCATCGATGACAACCATGAATCGTTAAGATGACGTTGCCTTTCCTAGTCATTACTATGCCCATAATAAAACGAACGTGGGAGAGATCTTTGAAAAAATAACCGCTTACCAACATCACCGAAAATGCTACACAGCCTACACTAGTAAGCAAAAACTAAGTAAAAGATAAAGGAACTCCACACCATCACCAACCACCCCATATCCTTCATCGGCAACGCCACCGACAACCACGAGCCTCGAACCGCAGTCCATGCATTTACTATTGCGTTGCTATTTTTAATTTCTGCATTTACTTGCGACATTAAAATGAAATGATTTATAACCAGTGACAATTAACTTAAACAAGTTTCAAATTTCGTATTTGAAGGCATGTAAATTTTTAGCCTATCGCGAATTATTTATCACATTTTGGAAAGTCTAACAAATAGAATACAATAACTGACCAATCAAATATTGCAAACCCTAACAAATAGAGCACTCACATTATTGGCCACATGTTGCAATGCAAAGCCTTACTAGTAGAGTACAATAATTGGCCGATCAAATGCTACTTTTGAACACCCAATCACAAGCTGCTGCGTGTGAAACAATAAAAGTGATGCAGTCTTACTATGGCTGACAAAAAAAGGCCAATAAATTTCAAAAAACATTAGTTCCACTTCCACCAAAGATGCTCGTGACATTATTCTTCCTACCAACAAACAACTACGGATGAGGGTAGTTCCAATTCAGCCATGGCGTGTAGATATGGAGAAGAGGATGAACCATATCTACATTTGTCGATCCACTGTGCCGAATCCTTAAAGCTATGGACTCTTAGCCCATGTACTTTCCAGCCAGAAGCTACCGAATTGCCATTCCTGTGTTGGAGGATGATGGTTGAGAACCAGAAGAAGCTTTGCTTGTCCATACCTCTACAGAGGTTTTCAGTTTGGCACGAACCATTTGTCGGTGGATTTGGAAACAAGGAATGCCGGTTGTAGGTGACCATGAATTCCAGGACGCCAAACTTTTGTAACCATGGAGACAGTGGCATCTGCAAAGACAAAGACTACGCAGATGCCTACTTCTATCTCACTTTTTTAGCAGGACGGTAGACTAAATCACCATCTTTTACTGTCATAGTTCGGCAGATATTTGTTACTTTGGGCTCTTTGAAAAGTCTCGTAGGTTAAATTTGATTGTTTTCAGATCATATATAACAAGTGCTTTCATTAATAAACCGTCTCAGCTAATTCCTTAAATAAGATCAGGATTTTACCATTGCAAAGTGTAAATTGTCCTTATTCTTGTTAGTGGGTCATGTTTGATAGTGTATTGAATTAGATAGGATTAGTAAAGAGGTGAGATTAGTGTATTGAATTAGATAGGATTAGTAAAGAGATGAGATTGGTAAGGAGATGGGGATTAGGAATCCCAAGTGTAATCCCAAGTGATTAACAATTCCGATCCCTTGTTTGATTGGAATTCAAAGGGATAGGATAACAATTTTGTATTTTCCAATCATACCAATGGGTGAAAAAACCGGTCTATTGAATTGCAAAGAAGACCCACTAACAAATTCCATTTTCCAGGTCCACACAAAACCAATTGGTACCCGCTAAAGCAAGAGGAAACTATTCTGTTTCGCGACTACGAAACACCTTATCAATCTCTCTCAACTAACTGCCCACTTCCAAGTCAAGAGAAGAACCAAGTTGGAAAGAAATATAAACATCAAAGCAATAGTCTGCAACTAATAATCAAGCTTAGCATACCGAGTTGAATTGCCCTGAAAATATAAAATAGGAGTACCATTTACCAACAGATTATGAGCATGGAAAGAAGCATGAAGGCATATTAGGAGTCATACTCCCCCATTTACCAATAAAAAGAGTGATGACAGTAGCATCAATAACCCAACATTCATTTTTGGCTTCCTCCTTAAAAATATTCATACTTGAGCAAAAACCTTACTCTAAGACATTTTGTCAAACAGGTGGTGCCCAAAACAAGAATCAGTGGCAAAATCCAAGGGAAAAACTCAACAAGTAGACACCAATTACTAATCAAAACCATGATTAGATCATCTTTGAGCCTTAATCTTCATTGGGCTTCTCATTGATCAAGTCTAACCCCAAAAAAATTACCCCAACATGTGAGACATTGTCAAACAGGTTGTGCAAAAAACAAGAATCAGTGGCAAAATCCAAGTGAAAAACTTAACAAGTAGACAACGATTACTAATCAAAACCAACAGAAGCAAGTTAAAATCAAAACTAAAGAAAAGAAAAAAAAATCATGTCTTTTTTTCTTCGTTGACTGAAAAGGATTTCAGCTTATGTGGGAATGTTGGTATCAGTATTAAAGAACGACATCAACACAAATCATCCCAAGTAAGGCCAAGTACAATATAGGCAACAGGGAAAAAGAGGAAATCAAGAAGAATTTGATCACCTCGGCAAAGTTGCCCCTTTTCTTCATATATTTTTGTTAGTATATTCAAGTTTTTTTTCCTGCAAGCAAAACAAGAGGTAAGTTTTCCAGATCCAAGTTGAAGCCCAGTCGCAGTTGAGCAATTTACCTGAGGCGAGGTCCCCAGATAGGAGCAAAAGACCTTCGAATGTTTAATCATATATACATGATCATTTGAACTATGCATAAAATCATCATGCAACCCTACTTGGAAATTTTAACATAGAAAGATACCCAGAACAGAAAAAACATGAGAATCAAATTTCCACAGTTGACAAGAAAAGCCAGAAATCAAAAACGAAAACAATGTATGCAAAAATAAAAAAGGGAGCCTCAGAAGGAAGGCATTAGTATGGTTGTACTCATGACTAGTCATAAATTATACAATACAATCTCTTCATCAATGGTATTGAAAATTATCAAAAACTAGAGAGGGCAGAGATCCCATCGAATTTTCAAGAACCAAATTGGTCCAACTGAGAGTATGCTGGAGTGGATCGGAAACCAACCCATTTAAGGGGAACAATCATAAAGAAAAAGAGCAATAACAAATTGGCCTCATAGACAAGATTAGTAATTCAATAAAATAATTTTTCTTTTGATAACTCAAGTGTCCGAGACCAGCCATACACACCCACAAAATAAGATTTATTATTTTTGGAGAAGCTCTAGAAATGGGGAGCTGATATATCAGAAATGTCAGAAAGGCAGGGTATTCCACACTTACAAATAACTAAAAATGTGACAACGAAAAGTTACCCACCCTAATCCAAGAAAACATCCTAACAGAATGTCAACACAGACAAAATATGTTGCCAAATTAAAAATGGAACCTAAGTATATTTAGTAGAAATTGAAAAGAGTAATAAACATGATTGCTATATAGCATCACAAAACAGAATATCACTAGTGTATCACAAATAAAACCAACATATAATGAAATCAAAACTACCTAAAAATAAGAGAATTAAAACAGTCATCAGAAAAAGGCGAAAGGTGTTTTGAATCATATATTGATCATTTGAACTATGCTGAAAAATCATCATGTGACGTTTTGTTAATCTTGACATAGAAGAAAGAAACTTGGCAACAAAATCACAAAATTCAACCAACCACGTGGTTTTTTTCATCTGTTCAAAATAAGAAGGAAAAAACATCAAAAATAGTGGGTAACCAATCAAATTTTCATGAAACAAATTGTTCCAATTTAGAGCATATTAGTTCTTCAAAACTGGAGGGGGTCCAAGACCAAACCATTTCAGAAGTAAGAAAACTGTACTAACAAAATGGCCTCATAGAGAAGATTAGTCAGACTCAACACAATATGATTCAGACATATGCTTGTCTAATTTTAATCATTGGCCACTAACCAACAACAAAGATTAAAAAATTATAATAATATCATACAGGCATCACAGATACATAAAGTGAAAGAGTACATAGAAAATAGAACCTTTTTTTTTTTCCTTTGAATTTTGTTAAGACTTGGTTAGGGTTGTGATATATCAGGATAGTCTGCCATTACAACAAATGAGACCTATAACATGGAGTCTTCAATTGTCCCTCAAAACTCTTTATGACACCATAATAACAAATAAATCAACAACTATTCATAGCAGTGTAGTGAAACAATTGCTTAGTAATTTCAAGCAAACACAGAGAGAGCGCCAAGACCAAATGGACTGGGGTCTTCCGTATCCATTCAACTACACTTATATAGAGGTGGCGGGAGCTGAGGTTTGGCAGGGGGCGGGGGAATCAAATATATCTAAGAATGATACAACTAAAACAGAGTCATCAGAAAAGGCGAAAGTGATTCAAATGATTAATCATAAATATTATCATTTGAAGTATGCTTAAAATCATCAGGTGACGCTGTTTTGTGAGTTTTGAAATGAAGAAAGACAGCAAAACAACACCACAAAAATTCAAAGCAAGAACATTTTTACGGTAAAACAGTTCACCAAAAATGTGGCCAAAAGATAAGAAAGAAAAAAGTGAAGAGGGGGGGAGGGTTGAAATCCTCAGAAGGAAGGCAGTATGGTTGTAATCATGATTAGTCATACATTAACAATACATTTTCCTCATCATTGGCATTGAGAAAGATAAAACATTAGATGCACTCAAAAGGGGATAAAAAATTCCCTCAAAACACACTCTCACTCACTGACTCAAACTTAAATCAAATGAGTTTTACTCCAACCCTTCCTCAGATTTTATAAGGCTACTTTGTGGCTCTCAAATTAACAGCCATTACATTATTCAAGCATTTATTCAAATTTATGCATAGACTTGAAATCTTAGTAGCAGGATTCTTCTAAAATGGGTGCGCTCCCAAGACAGGAGCGCGAATCGGTGCTCCCAAGATGGGAGCTTGACGGGAGCTCGCTCCCCTTGAGACGGGAGCTCGCTCCCAACTAACATGGGAGCTTATTGGGTGGTTAAGGCAACTATTCTCTTATTCTTAAGGGAGGTATGCCATTGTGGAAATAAAAATATGAAAATCTTATCACTCAAGAAGTTTGGCAAATTGAAAATATCTAACTTCCTATAATTACCCTTTAAGATCATGAAAATTCTCATAAATAATCACTTTTCCTTCAATGGTTAAGTATTTAAAGATACTTTATATACGTATTTATATGAAATCTATATACGCTTCTTAGGCGCTCCCAACCTTAGGAGCTTCTAGGTGCCTCCGCTCCCGCGCTCCCGCTCCCGCTTCCGCTCCAGCTCCCGCTTCGTGCTACTAAGCTTGAAATCATCCAATCCAGTAGAACGTTTCATATCAAATGATTCACTAATATTTGGGTAGAGGGTTGGGTAAAGGCGTCTGAAATGGGACGGAGAAATAACATAGGAGCATATTCGATCATCAAAACTGCAGCGGATTCTACCCATTTTAACGGGATTTTAAAAAAAAAAAAAGGAGTATTAACAAATCGGCCTCATAGAGAAGATTAGTTTGTAAACACAATATGATTCAGACATATGCTTGTCTAGTTTAATCACTGGCCAATTTACAACTATAAAGATCAAAATATTAACAACAAACACTCATATAGACAACACAGATGCACAAAGTCATAGATATTTAAGAAATAGATTAAATTCTTGCTTTTGTTTTTGGTTTTGATTCGATTTGTGAGGGGACTAAGTTTATAGGTGGTGATATATCAGGATGGTCGGCAAGGCATTTCTGCCGTTACGACGAACGAGACCAATCACATTCATCACAGTCCCACTCAAATACACATAAAAAATCCAAAGAGAATCGCTACGGCGGCGATCATATCTAGTACCACATTTTGGATACTATGTACTCAAAACATATTGCTCAAATGTGGTCACTAAAGTATTATGGAAATCGAAAACCATCCACATGACGTGTAATTCCTATGGATTGACATGCATCCAAAATCAGATGATACAACTAATCAGAATCAACATCATTGCCAAGTAACTTGCAGCAACAAGAAGCAGAGATTAGCAAAACCACTACTTTACACATACCCAAACAGAGAGAGAGAGAGAGAGAGAGAGAGAGAGAGAGAGAGAGAGAGTTAACTTCATCGCAGAGGGCCGCCAAAGGACTAGGAATCTAATCGACTGTACTTACAGAGAGGCGGTGCGGGATTAATGGCGGGGCTAGGGCTTTATTACGATGCGTTGGACAATTTTATCCTTTTTTCTTATTCCTGGGACAAAAATGTCCCCAGGGTACAATTGCCATCTCCTAACTCTCTGCTTGGAACTTGTCCGAAAGGACAGGAAGAGTAGAGAAAATTTTACTAAAAATTTCCACACTTGTTTGGTTTTTAAAAGCGTTCTAAAAAAAGAATTAATCGGTGATTAACTGCGAATTAATCGCTGACGGGATCCATCCGACTAATTGTTATGCACCGATTAATTGCCAATTACTACAGTAATTGATATGGGCCGATTAATCGCCGATTACTAGGTCTCGAAGATCAAAGGTGACCGACCGCCCGACTAGCTCCTCTTAGCGACTTTAAAAACATTGATGTTCAAAGATAGATTAGGGAAAATTTCAATTACAAATATACAATTTTTCCTCCAATTTATTTTCAAAATTCCCCCTCATTTCCCTCTTAATTATTTTTCCTTCTTTTCCATTAATTCTCTCAAGTTTCAAACAAAGTCGGGTTTTAGTTCCCCAAAAAACAAAGCCAATTTTGTTGTCCCAATTCAAATTTTTTGCGCAATTATTAATTTTGCATCCGGCTTTTGGAAATTATTAGTTCATCTTGACGAGAGATATTTAAAAAGTAAAAAAAAATTATGACTTTTGCCTTTTCTTTTTTGAAAAAAAAAATCCTAAGGTTCCATGCTACAAGCAAAAAATTCCAAACGTGCAAGAAAGCAATTGCTTCGACTTCTTCCTCCTCCCATTTCATCAAATCATGATAAAGGCTATTGGGCTGCATATGCATATCCCATTTCATAAAAAAAAAATCATGTGGTTATCGGAGTCTGTTCTTGTGCGTGCTTATTCGCCAGAGTAATAATGTTTGATTTTTATTTATTTTTATGCCAATCAATAGAAGAAATTATTTTTATATTAGATATGAAGTACATAGTACAAACTTGAAACACTACATCAATTGTGAGAGTCCACGAAACAACCAAACCCAATAACTCAACCAATACAAGAAATAAGCCCATTATAGAATAGAAAAAAGAGATAGTTCTCGGCTGGTCCTATTTTTTAATTCCATAGCCCATTAGATCTTTTCCTATAGAGTGCAATTCCTTATACGTCCTGTGAAGTGTATTTTACATTTTTACCCCCATTTTAAAAACAAATGAATGCCCCATGTCAATTTTTAGGGTTTCAAATCTGAAATCTCTCCCCTCTCTCTCCAGTTGCAGTCACCACACCCTCCCATGTCTCTCCTCCGCCACCCAACCCTCCATCGCCGCCGCCGCCCATCTCTCCACCGCCACCCTCCCTCCACCACCGCCGCTGAACCTATACACAGAGAAAGATGATGTGGGTGGAGTGGA
This sequence comes from Rhododendron simsii, assembly GCA_014282245.1. NCBI lineage: Eukaryota > Viridiplantae > Streptophyta > Magnoliopsida > Ericales > Ericaceae > Rhododendron > Rhododendron simsii. Next base: position 16,512,001 of record CM024953.1, read on the forward strand.
CGAAGCTGATGTGGATGCCAAGACCACGGTGCTTGCCGGAGCACGAGGCACTTGAAGACGACGTAGGAGACGGAGTAACGGAGGCCCACTGAGATATCTTCGATCCAATTTCAGAACACAGTTGAGATGGAATCCATAGACCGCCGCTTCTCTCGCTCTCGCTGCCAACTACGGCGGATCCGGATTCATCCTCACCGTCACTTTCCTCGGTAAAATCCACGATCCTCGTCTGCATCTTCATTCTTCAAAGCAGATCGAGTTCTCCACACATGTATTTAAAGTATCTCCTCTCATCTCCAAAACTGATCGAGTTCATCCCGTTTTTCTGCGCCGTAATCGCTTAAACGGACATATCTCGCTAGGAAACTTAGTATGAGGTGATGACAAGGCCACGGCTCTCCGGTCGGTCCTCCATTGTGTCCAGCAGGCCGCTGAGAGGTCCGGCAGATCCTTCGATCGGATCAGAGTCGTCGCCGTCAGCAACACCAAGCCCGTCTCTCTCTTCCGCCAAGTATACGACGTCGGCCACCGCTGCTTCGGCGAAAACTACGTCCAGGAGGTCGTCGAGAAAGCGCCTCAGGTTATGAGGAAATTTAATTTAATTTTTTTACTGAATTCTATGTGTTTTTTTTCTTTATCTTTAATTGTAGACTCTAAATTTAACTCTTATCTATAGCTCCGGAAGATTGTAGTCCCTTTTGATTTGCTTGTTTTTGTTCTTCATCAATTATATACGAATGTACAGATGTGGCGATAGGTGTATTTGGATGTGATGTATTGCTTTCTGGGTTCAAACATGAGAGGACTGTTGTTATGTTAAACCAAGGTTTTGGGTTTATTTGAGTTTTCTATTTTCTTGCTTAATCTGGTCTCCGATGATGAAAAGTCGTGGATTTTGTTATTTTGTTAATTTCTGGTCTGCCGCGAAATTCTGATGCGGAAGCTTTGTATAATACTGATTCGATGCGATTTATAGGTGAAATATCAGCTAGTTATGACTGCTGCTAGTGATTTTCTCTATCTTTCCCTTTTTCCGTTTCAGGCTTTAGTTCGATTTAATCTGCTTCATGATTTATTGACTGAGTTAACAAGTTGGGTTGGCTTGTAATGTCTTCAATCATAAATTCCAAAGGTGTCAAAATGAGATTCTGGTGTTCACATGGCCAAAAATTGTGCTTTTAACTCTTATCTACGTCCATTTGTCGCTACAAATACATATTGTCTTTTTTCATCTTTTCTTTTATTATTCTCTGAATTAGCTTCAGATTCACAATGTTCATTGTAAATAGATTCATAGTGTTAATTATAAATTTAGAAAGAATTTAACATTGTTAATTGCAATTTTACACTTTTATCAATTAACAATGTTAATTGTTAATTGTAGTGTGAATTTAGATAAAAATTAACACCGTTTATTATGGTGGCAGCGGTGGTAGTGTAGGAGGATGTATGGGCCGAATAATATTAACACTGTTAATTGGGGTGTGAATTTACATGGAAATTAATCCTGTTAATTTAGACAAAAATTAGCACTGTTAATTGTGGTCGGCGGCGGTGGCGGCGTTAGTGTAGGAGAATGTATGAGCCGAAGGATATTAAAACGTATGAATCGAAGGATATTAACACTGTTAATAGGGGTGTGAATTTACATGAAAATTAACACTGTTAATTTAGACAAAGATTAACATTGTTAATTGTGGTGGGGGCATTGTGGTGGTGGTGATGTGGTGGCGGCGGCGGCGTGATGGTGGTGGTGGTGGCAATGTGGTGGTGGTGGAGGTGGTGTGGTGGTAGTGGATTGTTAATTGTAAATAGATTCAGTGTTAATTATAAATTTAGAAAGAATTTAACATTGTTAATTGTAATTTTACACTTTTATCAATTAACAATGTTAATTGTTAATTGTAGTGTGAATTTAGATAAAAATTAACACCGTTTATTATGGTGGCAGCGGTGGTAGTTTAGGAGGATGTACGGGCCAAATGGTATTAACACTGTTAATTGGGGTGTGAATTTACATGGAAATTAATCTTGTTAATTTAGACAAAAATTAACATTGTTAATTGTGGTTGCGTTATGGTGGTGGCTGCCATCGCGGCAACGGTGGTGGCGGCGACGACGGCGATGGTGTAGGAGAATGTATGAGCCGAAGGATATTAACACGTATGAGCCGAAGATATTAACACTATTAATAGGGGTATGAATTTACATGGAAATTAACACGGTTAATTTAGACAAAGATTAACATTGTTAATTGTGGTGGCGGCATTGTGGTGGTGGTGGTGGTGGTGGTGGAGTGGTGGTGGTGGTGGTGATGGTGACGTCGTGGTGGTGGTGGTGGAGGCGTGGTGGTGGTGGTGGCGGCGGCAGTGGTGGTGGTGTAGGAGGATGTATGAGCCGAAGGATATTAACACATATGGGCCGAAGGATATTAACATTGTTAATTGGGGTGTGAATTTACATGAAAATTAAGATTGTTAATTGAGACAAAGATTAACACTGTTAATTGTGGTGGCGGCGTTGTGGCGGTGATGGTGGCGACGGTGGTGTTGGCGGCGGCAATGGTGGTGTAGGAGGATGTATGAGCCGAAGGATATTAACACTGTTAATTTAGACAACAATTAACATTGTTAATCCTGGTATTAACATTGTTAATTGGAGTGTGAATTTAGACAAAAATTAACACTGTTAATTTAGACAAACATTAACACTGTTAATTGTGGTGGTGAAGTGGTGGTGGCGGCGGCGGCTTTGGCGGCGTTGTGGTTGTGATGGTGGCGGTGGGGGTGGGGGTGGGGGTGGGGGCGTGGTGGTGGCAGAGTGGTGGTGGGGGTGGGAGTAGTGGAGGCGGCGTCGTGGTGGTGGTGGTGGCGGTGGCGGCGTTGTGGTGGTGGTGGTGGCGGCGTGGTCGTGGCGGTGGCGGTGGAGGCGGCGTTGTGGTTGTGGTTGTGATAGTGGCGGTGGGGGTGGTGGCATGGTGGTGGTGACGTGGTGGTGGTGGCAGAGTGGTGGTGGGAGTGGGGGTGGGGGTGGTGGTGGCGGCGTCGGTGGCATGGTGGTGACATGGTGGTGGCAGCAGCGGCGTGGTGGTAGTGGTGGAGTGGTAGTGGTGGTGGTGGCAGGATCGTCTGATTGTCTCTCTCAAATCGCTTTTTTTTGCAAGCCGTATTTTTGTCAACAAAATAATGAAAAGGATCTACTGGACTATGGGCTTTTTGGACCGGACCTAGTGGGCTGTTCTTTACCCAGACAGGATTGGCCAGGTAGTTGCTCTAGAAAAAAGAAAGAAAGAAAGGAAAAGCCCTTTAAGGGAAGAAGACCCACATTCAGGTGGAGAAACTCGGAAGAAGACCCACATTCAGGTGGAGAAACTCGAACTCCTGACCAACTAATGAGATGCAATAGTCTTGATCAACTGAGCTAGCCCCAGTTGGTTAGGAGTGCTCGATTGGTTGGGTGCTGTTTGTGAGATTTTATTTTTGTTGCTTTTCAATTTGTTTTTCTGTTTTTCCCTACGGTTTCTTATCGTGAGTCTCTCTCTCGGCTAAGTTTCTCCCAATTCGGTGATTTTGTTGGGGTTTTATTCGTTGGTTTTGGGTGGTTTTCAGAAGTTGGCTGATGATCAAGGGATTGCCGTGTGGGTTTGTGAAATTCTGGAGTTATAAGCTTGCGAATCTAGGCATCTTGGTTATTGTCTCTTCTGGAATGATTAATCCTCTTTAATTGTATGTTTATATCGTATCAATGAAATCTTCTGCCGTTTTGTGGGGGAAAAAGTACCCCAATTAAAATGTTACAACTAATAATGATCGATAAAGCCCTCAACATAAATGTAAGTGTGGGGTTGATGCAAAACAATAAGTCTGTTGACACAACAAATCCAATACAGATTGCGAACAGATTTTTTGTGGGCCCATTACGAATTCCATACAAATGATCTGAGCTGTTCATCAAATGTAAAATATTTTTTTAAAGGCCTCCACTTAAAATCAGCTCAATCCGATATTTATAGGTACTCGATCCAATCATCTAGTTTTTCATTATTCTAAAATTTGAATGAAAAGCTAGATGATTGTATTGAGTACCTATAGGTATCGGATTGAGCTAATTTTTTGTAGAGACTCTTAAAAAATGTTTTACATTTAATGAACGGCTCAGATCGCTTGTATGGGACCCATAGTGGGTCCCACAAAAAATTTGTGTGCGATCTATGTCGATTTTCTCTGTGTGAATAGCACGGTTGATTTCAAATTAACACTGCTACTCATACAGCAATTGTGCACAAATTTTGTGCATAGATCCAGTGAGAGGCCCACTACGGATTCTACACAAATAATCCAAATCATTCATTAAATGTAAAAATATTTTTTTCAACGATCCTTGTAAAAAATCAGCTCAATCCGATACCGATAAATGCTCGATCTAATAATTTAGTTTTTCATTCAGATTCTAGGATAATGAAAAAGTTATATGGCTGGATCGAGTAATTATAAACATCGGATTGAGCTAATTTTTCGCAAACGCTCTTGAAAAGATATTTTACATTTAATGAACGACTCGAATCATTTGTATGGAATCCACACAAAAATATGTGCACATAATCTGTGCATTTTTGTTGTGCGTGCATTTCTGCTGTGTGAGTATCATTACTGATCCCCAAATCAATGGTGCTAGGGACACACCCAAACTCACACCTAAACACACACCCACCATTCACATGAGTGGTGGGTCCCACACACACTACAATTACTCCTAGTGTAGTACATCCACGGCTCCACCATTCCATCGGTATCGGCAATCTCTACGGAATCATCGTTCGTTAGGAAACTCTGTTGTTGACTGATCAAGATCCTCACCTTTAAGATGTCATACAGAATCACGTACAGATGGACGGCCGTCCGCCCCCTTCTTTTTTTTTCCCCATTTTATTTGGAAAAACGTCCATCCATGGTCGGCTTATAATTAAGAAATTTAATAGTATATGGGAGTTATTTCGCACTTCTTTTTTTTTTTTGATAAGTCACAGACCCTTTTTTTATATTCACAGTCCACACTTTTTCTTTTTCTTTTTTTAGTGTTGAAAGTGTATTTATTTCTTTTGCTAAAAGACAAAAAAAACATGAATATAAAAAAAGAGAATGTGAAAATTAATTCCTAATTTAATATGATGCTACTCGACAGACTGTCGTAATGCATATCAAACACTCCTTTTTTGGGCCAAAAATTGAAAAAAAAAATCACTCTCCATTTGTCCCCGCACAGAAATCCATCCATGAAATCGAAATCCAAACACAAACGTGAAAAACTTCTATAGATTCTCCCAATTCATACGTATTTGAAAATGGCACGATTGAATTGAAACTTCTCCAGCTTGTCTTCACATATATAGGTCAAAGTCTCCTTAAGAAAAGAACAGAAATGTATTCGGTCCTGCATACGTTTCAAACAAATCTCTCAAAAGCCCATATACCTTACGAAGAAAGTTGTTCTACGCACTGTCCGATCTATTTTTACGCGCATTGACAGTGTGTTTCCTAGGCTAGAATATATATATATTTCCAGTCTATATTACATATATATTTTTTCAATTGATTGCTTTTAAGTTGTTTCCTTAAAAAACTTGATTATCTTTTTGAATTTAAATCAACTCAATAATTGATTTCTGTCTAAAGTTGATTCCCTTACATTCAATTCAATATTTGCTTTTAATTTGTTTCTTTTTAGGTTGATTTCCCTACGGTCATATACGGAAACAAAAAAAAAACATGGCATTGGGTTTGAATTTGTTGGCTCAATTTATGTGATTTGGATGATCATTGGTAATGTCATATACACGGATTATATGTTATTCTTCATATTATAAAATTAAAAATAGCGATGAGGGATCGAAAATTAAAACACTTTATATGATTAAAAAAAAAAACTTTTTGTGCTCAAAACACATTGCTTTGTGCCTTTATGCACGAACAATCCCTAGTTACAAATAAGGCGCGCAGCATTCTCTTAAACCTTTTTGGTTAAGACTTTTTCCGGTATTTTTTATTTTTCGCAATTTTTTGTTGAGTTTTTCGTCATAATTTTTGGAATTAATAATTTGTCTCAACGAGAGAAATCAGAAAAGTATAAAAATGTGGTCCGATGTTGAAAAAAATTCATATAAGGCGAAACTTCATAAAAAAATATTATATCAATCTAGCTATACCGAATCAAGACTAGAGCACATGCACAAGCAGGGTTCAAGGCACATACTGCATATATGCGAAAGCAGACCAACAACGAGTCGGATATAGGGCCAGCTAAAGATGCGGTACGTAGTAGACGATCCTGAAAGGAAACTCAGCTCAAACCATGAAGTAGGCACAAACTAAATCTAGAAGAAAGCCACTCCACAATGGGACGGGAAGGAAATCGATCCAACAGAAAAAAGCAAATAAATCAAATACACCCCATTTATTCGACCTCCACCCAGAAATTAATCGAAGTCGTAAAATCTGTCGTTGAGTCGACAAAGACCGACTCCAAAGTCGCCGGAGTTGAACCACGTCGCTGGAGAAAGCGGAGGGCATAAGGATCTGACCTCAAGGGTTTTTCACTAGAAATTACATGACCACATTCTAATATACAATTCTCTCCATCCCAATTTATTGCGGCTATTTTGACTTTCACGTTATTTAAGGAAATAATAATTACATTGACTTTGTGTCAATTTTACCATTTTACCCCTTTGTATCTTATGACTTTTTGTTAACTTTTTTGTCATGTTATTAATTTGCTTCACTTTCTTTTCAAATTAAGTTCAAAATTTGAATTTGGAAGGGAGAAATGAGGGGTAAAATGGTAATATGGACATCCAAAATTAAAAAGTTTTGAAACAAACACATCATTTTGAGACATCCCAAAAAGGAATAAGAGCACAACAAAATAGGACGGATGGAGTAACAAATTAATATAGCTAGAAAAAGAAGTTCCATATATACATTACTATCATATCTGCAAGTTTATCAGTCGGTAGCTATACTACCTTGTGAACAGTTCACAATTCTATTTTACCGATTAACCTTTTCTTTCACAACTACACCAACACTATTTATTTTACCTAACACCAATTAAAATATACATTTTTTCCCTCCTTTCAAGAAAACCCAAATTGCAAATTGGGAGAGAAAGAGAGAAAAGGGGAGGAAAAAGAATAGAAAATTGGAAACCTGATGCATAGTGCCACAGTAAAGGTACCGATGAACTGTTCATAGATTTATTTTACCGCCCCTTTTAGAGAATCTGGTGCAGCTCTCTTTTAGACCTTTTCCTAGTCAAAGTAGCTAATTTTGCATTTTGCCTGTGCTGGTGTTGATGCTCTTAGGTTCTTAATTTTTACTACTATTCTATATATTTTGTTCCTAGCTTGATCGACCTGTTTGGATTGATCTACGTACGTGCATGCAGGAATTTGACAAAAGATATGGTGCGGATGGCAATGTGTGGTGGGTATAGACTTTAGTTGTTTCTTCACTCATTCAAAAGGGACTTTTATCTACTTTGGGCTTGAGACCCTCAATTTTCTTATCTTCAATGGTTCCTCTTCTTGAATACTACTAATTGCACTGATGTGAGAAAGAAAAAAGGAATTTTGTATTTTTCCTGTGCTTTAATTCTGGATCATTATTAGATTGGTTTGACTAGTAGTTATCTCTTATCTTCTGCTCAATCATTCTAGCTGCTCAATCATTCTAGCTTTCAAAAAGATCAAATACACGACTCCTTTCAAAAATCACAAGTACTAATGGGATTATAGTAGTTATATATGAATAATATTCAAAATCAGATATATACAAAATAAAAATTCTAAAACTTGGGGGCTTAGAGGCTAGGCCCCGGTCCCAACATAGCTCTGCCTCCTACTTACTGTATACAAAACATAAAAAAGATTGAAGCCTTCGTAAAAACATGTCAGACATAGAGGAAGTCGATGGATGCACTGATGAACGGTATATAACGAGGCTGGCGTCTCGGCGGGAAAATGGGATTCAAACTGAAAATGTCGAACTGCATACAGTGGTTCCACTTGCAACAACCACAAGCCTGAAGAATTAACCGAAGACTTTGCCGAGTGACGGCCACCTAGGTACGTAAATAGCGCTAATTTTGTTCTTTAATTCGATCAATACGATCGGTCGAGAAAGACAATGCCCATATATTCTGGTATTTGGGAAGTCTTGATGGGTGTTGAAAATAACCAATGGCGTGTGATTGAATAACATTAGCCCAACAATAACATTTTCCTCCGATCAAAACAAAGGGTATTGGAAAGGATATTATTAGATGTAAAAGTTTGCTTATGGAATACTGTTGAAATCTCATGATGCGAATTTTGCGGCTCCGCGATACTGGGAACATTTATACAAGAGTATGCCCTGTTTGATTTAGATTTTGAGGGAGGTTTTTTAGAATAATGAGTGGAGATAGAAAAATATAGTAGATTTATTAGAGACCGTGCCTAGGAGTTTGGAGATCTCAAAACGAACAAGGCCGTCCAACAATTCTTCAGATTCAAGGTTCAAATGTTATTATTAATTACCCAGCCTCGTTTGATTCGGGAATTAAATTAACTCGATTAAGGGTCTTGAGATTAGTAATCCTGGACTATTTGTCCTAGTACTAATTTAGTCCTGAATCCTATACAATCCCTTGTTTTGATTCGCACTGGATTATTATCAGGATATCCCATGCTAAGGCCAATCGCATGTTTAATTGGTTCTATCACTAATTTTTTGGGATTAATTTCATGACACTATTTCTCTCTCCTCCCTTCTCTTAAGCATTCCTACCATTTTCTGGGTATTCTAATCAAATTCTCAAGCAATTGAACCAATTTCTGGGCATTTCAACCAATTTCTGAAGCAAAAAAATCTGGACATTCCAATCAATTTCTCAAGCAATTCATAACTTGTTAAGCCAAAAATTTTTATTTTGGGCGTGTCATAACCTTTGCATTCCATAATCAAGTGTAGATCTCGTGGTTGGGGGATTCTATTGGGGATTCGAACGTCCAAACCCACAAGCAAACACACACAATCAAAGAACAAAAAATAATCCAAAGCAATAAAAGAACAAGACACAGAGATTACGTGGTTCCGACTTAAGCTGATTGCTTAATCGTACGTCCACAGGGTGTTGGGGTGTTTCACTATGATAAAATCATGTCAGAGTTACAATAGGAGGCAGCCCTAGCTTTGCTTTTATATGCGCAAGCACGCTAATACACAGAAAATCCAAAAAAAGCCAAAACCCGCGTCTTTTTTTTTTTTTTCGTGCCCAGCCACCCAAGCGGGACCCAAAACCATCCGGGCCATTTTTACTACAATTCCAAAATTGTCTTCACATCTCAACAATTTCCCACTTGAAGACATATTCATACATCCAACCAATCATCAACTATCATTAACACCACCAGCACCCAGCCTCCCACTCAAGCTTGGAGACCCAAAGAAGCTGAACAAGACTTCAGCTTCTCCACAATAACCACCTTCGTAAACATGTTTGCCAGATTATCCCTTGTGTGAATCTTCTCCAAATTAAGTAAATTGCCCATCCTCCAACGAAGAGCGAATAAAGTGATACTTTATGACGATATGCTTGGTCCTCGAATGAAAAGCTATGTTCTTCGCCAGATGTATTGCACTTTGACTATCGCTGAACAATTTGCAATTGCCCTGTTCCTTTCCCAACTCTTTCATAAAGCTCCTTAGCCATACCATCTCCTTACACGCCTCCGTGGCTACAACATACTACACCTCTATTGTGGAAATAGCCACTATTTTTTGTAGCCGCGAGACCCAATCAACTGCTGCACTCCCCAATGTAAAAGCATACCCAGTAGTGCTCTTCCTGCTGTCAATGTCCCCTACTAAATCCAAACCCACATATCCTTGCAAACAAATATCAGAACCCCCAAAACACAAAGCCAAATCAGAAGTACCTCTCAGACACTGCAAAATCCACTTGATTGCCTCCTAATGCTCCTTGCCCGAATTTGCCATAAACCTGCTAACAACTCCCACTGCTTGAGCAATGTCTGGCCTCGTACTAACCGTAGCATACATCAAGCTGCCTACCGCCAAGTCATATGGAACTTTGGCCATGTAGTCCTTTTCTTCATCAATTACTGCCCCTTTTTCCCTCGAAAACTTGAAGTGACTTGCCAACAGTGTGCTAATAGGCTTAGCACCTTCCATATTGAACCTTTTGAGCATCTTTTCAACATATTCCTCTTGTGACAACTTCAACTTCCAGTTCACCCTGTCTCTGTGCAGCCTGTCAAAGAAACATTTGGCATTTCAGTTCATATAGCAAGAAAATTAATGCCATACAACCTGTAAAAAAAAGAAGTAAACAACAGCAAACCATGACATACTAATTTTTACATGGTTCTCCCTAAATAGAGAGTCCAGTTTGATTCAAATCATACACTATAAAAATGCAATTCCACTTCTACTGAATCATTACCAGTGCTAAAGGCACGAATCAAAGAATTCGTTATTCAATATGATTTCGAATGACCTTAGCTAGGTTTGAGTGCAAACTAATTGTGCCTAAAGACACATACCATTACAATTTTATCACGACAAAAAACCAATTACTTGTTATGCTATTGACTACATCGTTTACTACTACAGACAAACTCATCTTTGTCCAAAAATAATGTGATTGTATGACCGACATAGTATAAAACAACAACCATTACAAAATCAAACTTAAACAAATTAAAAAAAAAACCCATGAAAAGCCAAATTCAATACTTACCATAGTCAAATCCAATTCAAACTTTTGGTAAATTCATTGCATTCAAATTCAAACATGAAAAAAAAACTAAATAATAGAGTCAATCTCATACACAAATGTAACAAAAAGGGTACTCCACATAGGTCGTATTTAGCAAAAAGATCATAGTTTCAAAAGTTTATCTTTATCACTTTTCAACTATCTTGAAATTTTTCTTCATCACCTCTCAAAATTTCTTGTATCAAAACATACCTATTTTGTCCAAAGAGTAGAACTATATGAAAACTGAACATAATTACGTGAAAGTCAAATAGTATCTCAAATAAGTTAGTCATCGATCTCGTCTTTTCGTACAAAGAGCAGAATTATATGAAACTGAACATAATTATGTGAAAGTTAAATCGTGACTCAAATAAGTCACTTTAGTCAGCGATCTCGTCCTTTCGTCCGAGCACTATCGTGGTACAATCATTTCTTTTGTAGATATACTTAGCACATCTCATTCCAGCAAAAACATCCACATTGATTTGGAAATTGTTATCTGCAAATATGCATTATGAGGGACCACATCCTTGTTATCTGCTGATTGACCCCTCACACCTATAGAGTATGATGCTATTTAACCTTTATACCAAAAAATAACAATGAAAGAATGCAAATAAAAAAGTATACATAATTATGGATTAAATATGAAATTGAGTAAGTTGTTCTTACAATTTCTCTACTTGGTTTGTCACATGTACCGCTAGAAAGCTCAAAACTTGATAGGGAAACAACACAACTTGATAATACCAGTATCAACTAAGTCATACACTTCAAAAAAAAAAAAGTCCTGACCCACAGCTTATTCCTACCAGCATTTTTCATACACTTCAAATACCATTATGGTAAACAGAACAAAGAACACATCTTAGTCCTTTTTTTTTAATTCCTGATGTTAGATTTCGCAAACATCAAACAAAGAAGAGTACATTAACATTCTTTTGGTTTTATCTACAAAAAAAAAAAAAATAGAGGATGAAATGAAAAAAAAAGAAACTGGAAAAAAAGGGAAGCAGGACAAAACTGTGCATTGGGGGTATACTGAAAGAAAACAATGAAATACACTCACCTCAATTCTTTCGGAAGCAGAGTGAAATACAAAGCCGTATATATGCTCAACTTGTGAATAATTGTATTCGACAAAAAATCTAATAAAAAAAAAGAACCGTGAAATAAAAAAAGAATAAAATACAAAACCAAACTAACAGTAGTATTAAGCATGTGAAAAAAGATCTGAAAAAAGGGAAGCAAGATAGAACCGTGTCCATGTGTAGGGGGGAAACCGAAAAAAAAAAAAAACAATGAAATACACTCACCTCAATTCTTATATGCCATTTCGGAAGCAGAGTGAGGGGGGGATGGGGGAGGAGAGAGGGAGAGTAAAACAATGAAATACAAAACCGTATATTGATTTGTCTTTGGTTTGCCTTCTTACCAAACAAAGATGAGGGATATGCACTCACTGTTGGAACCGAGATTCGTTTATCACTGGAAATTCGCTACACACCAAAAAGAAACAATCTCAGAAAACTTACTGGACCAATTTCAGGCGTCCGGAAATTGGCAATCGAGGCTAGTATTTTTATGGAGAATACTATATCCTTAAAGCAAATTCGTCCCCCACACCGGTGCTCTTGGGTCTCTTGAATGTTTGCCTCCCAGGATTATCCAATTTTCAAAGAACGGAAGTAGCACTATAATCTGTTCAATGGGGGAACCAGGAAACTTTGCAGAACTCTCTCAGAATATGTATGTTATGAGTGCAGGAATTTTTGTTACTGAAAAGGGAGGAGATGGGTCCTATTTATAAAGAAGTAGACACCTGAAACAAAAAGGAACGGTGACTGTGTTGGGGATGCAGAGAACTTTCAGCAACAGAGTTCAGCAACAAAGGTCCGTGACCAGCGCGGAGAGTTCCGCGATAGGCAGGCACGCGGCAGGTAGCGCGCGATAGACAGGCTCGCGGCCGAGATGGGCCGTGGGCCGCGGCCCAAGTTGGTTGGACGGGTCCAGCTATCACTTAGGGTTTGCCTATAAATATAAGTTGTTGTATTCATTATTTTTTGAGCTGAGCTTGAGCGACTGTACAGAGAGAAAATTTCTAGAGAGGTTCTAGTGAGAGAGAGAGTGCAAGAGAAAACTTTTCTCAGAGAGGAAGGAGAAGACTTGTAATCTTTCATTTTCTTTCATTCATAGTGGACTGGTGTGGCTCCCGAGGACGTAGGCAAGTTGCCGAACCTCGTATATCTGTGTGTTCTGTTTTTTCTGTTCCTCTTTCTCTTCCTTTTCTCTGGTTTGTTTTCTGTGACGATAGTATCCCAAGATCCTGTGTGTGTTTTGTTAGTTGTGAGTCTGAGCGCGAGGCTCTGATTTCCCAACAATTGGTATCAAACCCGCGGTTGCGGTAAGGGTGTTCAACAGTTTTCCGATTGAAGCTTTTGGGCAGTCCGGATTTCCGAGGGAGCTATGGGTTCAGAAGAAGGGAAATCGAAGATTGAGAAGTTCGATGGATCGGACTTTGCTTTCTGGAAGATGCAGATGGAGGACTATCTGTACCAGAAGGATCTTTACCGGCCGCTGCTGGGTAAAGAAAAAGGAAAGAAAAAAGAAGGTGAGACTGACGCGGAATGGGATGTTCTTGATCGGAAGGCGATGGGTCTGATCCGGTTATCACTCTCGAAGTCAGTTGCGCACAATATACTGAAAGAAAAAACCGCGTCCGATCTGATGGACGCGCTCGCGGAGATGTATGAACAGCCGTCCGCGGCAAACAAGGTGCACTTGATGAAGAAGTTGTTCAACTTCGAGATGCCTGAAGGAGGTTCGTTTATGAAGCATCTCAGTGAGTTCAATACAATAGTGGATCAGTTGATCTCTGTTGGTATTGAGTTCGACGACGAGGTTGAAGCCTTGTTGATTCTCTCTCAGTTGCCAGAAAGCTGGCAGGGTACGGTTACTGCGATTAGTAATTCGGCTGGGAAGGAGAAACTCAAACTGAATGATATAGTCAGTTTGATTCTGACTGAGGAAGTTAGAAGGAAATCGCTCGAGGGAGCATCGGGCTCTAGCGGTTCAGGTTCCGCTCTAAGTTTTGAGCAGAGGGGCAGAAGCCAGGCCAGGGGTGGTCAGAACCAGAACAAGAGCAGGTCGAAGTCGCGCGGCAAGAAGTCTCGCGGCAAAAGTCAAGTACGCGGCATTAAAGGTGAATGTTGGAACTGTGGCCAGGCGGGTCGCATGTCTTCAGTCTGCAAGGCTCCAAAGAAGAATAATGGTGAGCAGGAGGCCCACATCATGCAAGATGCACTTATTCTTTCGATGGACAGTATCGCGGAGTCATGGGTGATTGACTCAGGCGCGTCATTCCACGCGACTGCTAGCAAGGGTGTTCTGAAGAACTATGTAGCAGGAGACTTCGGGCAAGTATACTTGGGCGATGATGAGCCATGTAGTATAGTGGGAATGGGCGATGTGCAGATTGAAACGCAGGGGTTTAAATGGTGTTTGAAGGATGTCAGACACGTCTCGCAGCTGAAGAGGAATCTTGTTTCAGTTGGGCAACTGGGAGCAGCGGGATATACCTCAACATTCACAGGAGACGCATGGAAGGTCTCCAACGGTACCATGGTGGTAGCGCGCGGAAAGAAAGTAGGTACTCTCTATTTAACTTCACATGGGAGTTATTCACTTACCATCGCAGAGGGACTCGCGGGGGTGGTCCCACGCGAGGATAGCGAAGGTCTCGCGGGAGTGGTACCGCGCGAGGGTAGGCTAGCGGAAGGTTCGCGGCCAGAGAGCCAAGTGAATTCAAGTTTGTGGCACGACAGGTTGGGACATATGAGCGAGAAGGGGATGAAGATTCTGCAGACACGGGGGAAGCTGCCAGTTGAGTCAGTGGATTTCGACATGTGCGAAGACTGTATCTTCGGCAAGCAGAGGCGGGTTAGTTTCCAGAAAAGTGGCAGACCTCCCAAGCTAAGCAAGCTGGAGCTTGTTCATACAGACGTATGGGGTCCCGCGCCAATGCATTCTCTCGGCGGGTCGAGGTACTTTGTTACTTTCATCGATGATCACTCGAGGAAAGTATGGGTCTACTTCATGAAACACAAGTCAGAGGTATCCGAAATTTTCATGAAGTGGAAAGCCAGAGTAGAGAACGAGACAAACTTGAAGGTGAAGTGTCTGAGGTCAGACAACGGGGGAGAGTATGAACTGGGAGAGTACAAGAGAGCCTGTGCTCTATTCGGGATTCGTTTAGAGAAGACTCTTCCAGGAACTCCGCAGCAGAATGGCATCGCGGAGCGGATGAACAGGACTCTGACAGAACGTGCGCGGAGCATGTGGATACACGCGGGGTTGCCCAAGGAGTTTTGGGCAGACGCGATCAGTACAGCAGCATACTTGATCAACCATGGGCCATCAGTTCCGTTGAACTTTGGGATACCGGAAGAGGTTTGGAGAGGTAAAGAGGTAAATCTCTCACACTTGAAAGTTTTCGGTTGTGTTGCTTATGTCCACCTCAGTGACAAAGTCAGAGACAAGCTAGATGCTAAGTCATTGAAGTGCACGTTCATTGGGTACGGCGGCGATGAGTTTGACTATCGTTTCTGGGATGAGAAAAATAGGAAGATAATCAGAAGCCGGGATGTCATATTCAATGAGTCAGTGCTGTATAAGGACAAGGATAGCAAACAATGCAGTGGGAGTTCTACTGAGGATCGCGAGGGTCCCGCAGGAGTGGTCGCGCGAGAGGATCGCGAGGCACCCGAGTACTTTAGTTTGGAGGATCTTCCAGAAAGCAGTGGGGATGAGTTGGGAATTGACCGGACGACAGAGACAGTCTCGCGGACAGAGGCAGTCTCGCGAACAGAGTCTGGGGCAGTTCGAGAGACAGTGTCTAGCTCACCGGCTACCGCGGTAAGGAGATCAACTAGGGTACCTAAACCTAATCCAAAATACCTTTCGTCGCTGTATTATTTGCTTTTGACAGATAGCGGAGAACCATCTTGCTATGACGAGGCTTTACAGGTCGGTGACGCTGTGAAGTGGGAACGCGCTATGCAAGAGGAGATGGATTCTCTTCACTCGAATGTGACTTGGGAGTTGGCGAAGCTTCCCGCGGGGAAGAAGGCGCTACAGAACAAGTGGGTATACCGCGTCAAGCAGGAGAGCGACGGCAGCAAGAGGTTTAAGGCCAGATTGGTTGTGAAGGGCTTTCAACAGAAAGAAGGGGTTGATTTCACGGAGATTTTTTCCCCAGTTGTGAAGCTGACCACTATCAGAGTGGTATTGAGTTTGGTGGCTGCTGAAAATCTCTACCTTGAGCAGTTGGATGTTAAAACTGCGTTTCTTCATGGTGACTTGGATGAAGAAATCTACATGAAGCAACCTATTGGCTTCATTGAGAAAGGCAAGGAAGGGATGGTGTGTAGACTCAAGAAGAGTCTATATGGGTTGAAACAGGCTCCCAGACAGTGGTACAAGAAGTTTGACAGTTTCATGCAGCGCAGCGGCTACACAAGGTGCCACGCAGATCACTGTTGCTACCTTAAACGATGTAAGGCGAGCTACATAATTTTACTACTTTACGTAGATGATATGCTTGTGGCTGGATCCTGTTTACAGGAGATAAACAGGTTGAAGCAACAGTTGGCAGCAGAGTTTGCTATGAAAGATCTGGGTGCAGCAAAGCAGATACTTGGGATGAGGATCAGTAGGGACAGAACTCAAGGGGTCTTGAAGTTGAGTCAAGCTGAGTATATTGAACGGGTTCTTGAAAGGTTCAATATGCAGAACGCCAAGGCAGTTGGCGCGCCTCTGGGAAGTCAGTTTAGACTTTCTGACATGCAGTCTCCGAAGACAGATGCTGAGAAGGCGCACATGGCCAAGGTACCGTATGCCTCGGCCATCGGTAGTCTGATGTACGCAATGGTCTGCACGTGGCCAGACATCGCTCATGCAGTGGGAGTTGTAAGCAGGTTTGCGAGCAATCCAGGGAAGCAGCATTGGGAAGCTGTCAAGTGGATACTGAGGTATCTCCGCGGGACCGCGGATGTGCCATTGTGTTTTGGGAGAGCAGATTTGGTGGTGAGAGGATATGTGGATGCAGATTTCGTGGGTGATCACGATACAAGGCAAAGCACCACAGGATATGTCTACACTTTGGGATCAACAGCGGTGAGTTGGGTCTCGCGTCTGCAGAAGTTGGTAACTTTGTCCACGACAGAAGCTGAGTATGTAGCAGTCACGGAGGCCGCTAAAGAGATGATTTGGTTGAACTCTTTTCTGGGTGAGTTGGGTTTGAAGCAGGAGAACAGTGTTCTTTTCAGTGACAGCCAGAGTGCTATACACCTTGCGAAAAATCCAGTGTTTCATGCTAGAACGAAGCATATCGATTTGAGGTACCATTTCATTCACTCGCTTTTGGAAGAAGGGGAACTGTTACTGGAGAAGATTTTGGGGAGCCAAAATCCGGCAGATATGTTGACAAAGTCGGTCACCATCGAGAAACTGAAGTTGTGCTCAACTTCAGTTGGCCTTCGCGCGTGAGGAGTTGGAGGGCCGGAGTCGCACTAGGAGGGGTGAAGTTCACTACTTCCGTGATTGATTGAGGTTGTTGATATTGGTTTGCTTCAGTTATCTTCAAGTGGGAGATTGTTGGGGATGCAGACAACTTTCAGCAACAGAGTTCAGCAACAAAGGTCCGTGACCAGCGCGGAGAGTTCCGCGATAGGCAGGCACGTGGTCAGGCTCGCGGCAGGTAGCGCGCGATAGACAGGCTCGCGGCCGAGATGGGCCGTGGGCCGCGGGCCGCGGCCCAAGTTGGTTGGACGGGTCCAGCTATCACTTAGGGTTTGCCTATAAATATAATTTGTTGTATTCATTATTTTTTGAGCTGAGCTTGAGCGACTGTACAGAGAGAAAATTTCTAGAGAGGTTCTAGTGAGAGAGAGAGTGCAAGAGAAAACTTTTCTCAGAGAGGAAGGAGAAGACTTGTAATCTTTCATTTTCTTTCGTTCATAGTGGACTGGTGTGGCTCCCGAGGACGTAGGCAAGTTGCCGAACCTCGTATATCTGTGTGTTCTGTTTTTTCTGTTCCTCTTTCTCTTCCTTTTCTCTGGTTTGTTTTCTGTGACGATAGTATCCCAAGATCCTGTGTGTGTTTTGTTAGTTGTGAGTCTGAGCGCGAGGCTCCGATTTCCCAACAGACTGTTCAAAATGGAGTTAGGAAAAAGACGCAACTGTTTGGAGTGGTCTCCGCCGGAGAGACACCACTGTTCGAACTTATCTTGGCCGAACCAACACTTCCATTTCCATGTTACACAATGAAGAGACACTTCATGTTGCCAAGGTAAATGAAGCATTGGCACCCATTGATTTAGATTGCCACATGTTGGTCTATGAACCAACACAAAATTCAATTCAAAAGACTTCAAATAAGTAAGTAACTAATTAAAATAATTAGTACAAATTCCCTCCAAATATTAAGTCTTAGAATTTTATGAACCCACCGCCACGCTCGGCCCGGTTCAGCGGCAAACCAAATAATTCCAAGTACTCCAAATATATTTATTTATCCACCATAGGACAAATAAATTACAACCAACTTAAATGATTATTTTAGAGTCAATTTCCAATTCACTTATTTCCAACACTCACTGCATGCCTCTTCCTTGGGAAATGCTTCGAATCACTGTCAGAGAGGCAATGGGGCTTTAGAACTAGACTTATTGGGCTCCAATAAGGTACTTGCTAACTGCAATAATTTATCAGAAGCAACTAAGACCCTCAAACGCTGCTAAGACAAACCATTCTCCTGGTCAAATAACAAATTATGTACGTCATGGTGGATGCTTATAGAATAGGCAAATTCCCGTATTGGATTCATCAGACATGGACAATAGGCCTTCAGATATGCCTTGCATTTTTAATCTTATATTATGCTATGGGGACTGCTGCTATTGCAGCGGTGGTATTGATTGTATTGACCGTATTGGCAAATAATCCAACAGCCAAATTACAGCATAAGTATTTGGCAAAGCTTATGGTGGCACAAGACAGGAGGCTTAAGGCTATGGCAGAGGCACTGACGAACATGAAAGTCTTATGGTGTTCACATTTCTTGGGGCTTTCTGCATTCTTCAGGAGCCCATAAGAATGATCCCTGATGTTGGAGCAGAGTTTATTGAAGCAAAGGTTTCATTCTCTCGAATCATGAAGTTTCTCAATGCACCTGAATCACTGAATAGATATGCCGAGAAAACGCGCGATGCGGAGGGACTCAACTAGGCTATATTTATTATTACCACCAGAATTTCATGGGATTCTAGCTCTTTAAAGCGAACTCTAAATGATATAAACTTGGTGGTTCATTGTGGTCAGAAGATAGCTACATGTGGAGAGGTTGGCTCGGGTAAATCGACCCTTATAGCGGCAATTCTTGGGAGACATCAACGGCATAGTAAGCCTTCACTAACTTCTTTTACGGCTTCAAATTTAGCAAACTATGAATTGGACAACCTATACATATGATGTATGCTGGAAATTTATTATTTTAATATTAAATTTGTGTACATCTTTTTGTACCAGACTTTTACAAGTCACGTGTATATCTGTGTGAGAGGCTATTATCTTAGCATTTATTTTGATATCTACTTGGAAGATCAAATCTGATCTTGAGATCACATCATTTAATTGGGTGTTTGGATAGCTAGAGCAAATCTAGAAGAATCAAGGAGAATATCTAGAAAATCTAGCAAATCTTGAAAGAATCGGGAGCATATCTTTCATATTGTGGGCAACGTGCCCTGAAAAATGCACAAGGCGGATCGAGGAGCACTAGCGGGATGAGCACTCAATTCAGAGTCGCCACTTGGGTTTGAAGGTCCGACACCCAAGGAATCGAACTTGAAGCGCTTTACATGCTACGCTATTTGATTTGAAAAAGTGAAAGCACCAGTCCGTCAAAGCATATCTGGGTTTGGAAGCCATGTTACGAGAGGGGAAGGGTTTTAAGGCACCCCTTTCGCCCAATCCGAAGATCGGTCTCTACTTAGGTATTTGCGAACACATTTGCGATTCTGTTTGATTAATCAATTCTTTAGCCATGTAGGGGCGTGGAACAGTTTAACGGGGATTAAAGCTGAAATACGATTTGTAGGATGTGATTGACAGCATGGATGCGATAGCAGTAAAATAGGATAAAACCAAGTTTTGTCAGAAGAGCGAACCCAGCTTACCGTCCCAAATTTGACGTGCGCAAAAAGGAACTCACATGCACGGACCAAAACCACTGCACAGAATTCCAACCTACGCGTGCCAATACACAACACGAGCGCGCAGTTTACTTTATCACAGCCTCTATTTTTATCCTCCTCTAGGCTCTAGAAATGACCAGTGCACACCTAGGACAAACTAAGCAGTTTATAGAGTTTAAACTACACAGTTTATAGGCTGAAAAGCCCTACAAATTAATAAAGCACCCCATAAACAGTGTGAAGACAAAACAATGGCCCAAGGCCAAGATACCCATGCAAAGGCCACTCACTGGTTAGAGATGGTCCTGCGCGCGCGGGTAGCTTACAGTCGCACAGGTCTGAGCCTGCAAACCAGTGTTCGGTTTTACTTGTTTCTGGGTTCTAGGACATATCCAAAATGATCCCAGGGATATTAGATAGCAGTAGAAATACATATTGAACTAAAACTAGCAGTTTTAACAAAGAAAAATAGTGAACTGATCGTTAGCATGCTTACTGTGACCTATATACAAAGTAGAACACAAAACAACAAGGCACCACTCCCCAGGCAAGACCTGCGCGCGCAGCCATAGAGTGGCGCACGTGTACTAACGATCGGCGCGCGCTGATCCTTGCCACTCCGGTTTTTGAAACTTTGCCAACTTTAGGGTCAGGACTGGTATTGATTACCAGCCTTGACCCTCCAGCCCCACTCAGGGATTAGAATAGAGAACAATACAAAGGTGTTATACCTTTGGTTTTTGAGCTTTGAAAAGTATTTGAGCTTTGTGTTGAGGTTGGATGCTTTTGAGTGATAGAAGCAAGGAAACAAGGTGGCTGGTTGCTTGGAATTAGGGTTAGGATCGGATTTGTAACCTTTTGAAAACTCTTTTGAAATTGATTTTCTTTGTCACCCTTTGAAAGAACAAAGGAGAGGGGAATTTATAGGGAGAGATGAGGTAGGTATAAAGGTGCAACCAGCCAAGCAATGGCTGGTTGGGGTGCTTGGTGGACAAGTTTCCACCTTAAGAAAGGTTGGTGGTAGATATGGGGGATGTGGACACCTCCTGTCTGGATATTGCTTTTCAGGCAAAATGGAAGCTTCCAATGTCCTGTACTCCACTGATAATGACTTATGCAAGTTGAATAAAATAAGTTTGACCAGACGTTGAATGGCACGCGCGAGTCTGGGTCACGTGCGTGTGAGTCAACGCCAAAGGTTGACCATTGCAGGCCAGTTGTAAACTAGCGTACGCGAGTCTAAGCCATCCTGAGCTGGTCCATGGTCGAACCTGACCATTTGACCAACACCTGGCACTTTGACCCGCGCGCATTGGGTCTCAACCAACGCATGCTAGTAGGGTTTTGGAAGGTTTAAGAGTTTTGAAAATACTCAAAGCTCAAACACTCGACATTCCCGAAGTGTTCTTGATCTGTTTCATCATCGGAAAATCAAAGACTAAAAGTAAACTAATCTGGTAAGTCCAGATTGAGGTGTCTACATATATCTATCTAGCAAATCTTGAAAGAATCGGGAGCATATCTTTCATAGATATCCTATGGGATTTTGTCATTAATGAAAAGATATAGTTTGGATTCTTTCTTGCCTATATAAGGCTTGCTTGAGTGGCTTTGTATATAAGAAGCAATCCCAGCCATAGAGCCGCAAACCAACTTCTCCTAAACACTTAATATTTTCCTCTAGCTTTGTCCATCTTTATTCTCTAAAAAAAAAAAATAGCTTGTAAATTTAATATGAGTGTGAGAGTCTTGGGCAAAGTGTAATGGTGTTTTTTTGTGAAGTTTTGGGTTCTCCTACTTGTGCAAAGTAGGTCTGAACCATACGATAAATTATCGGGCTGTTTATATCCTGGAGGGGACAAGTCAGAGATTTTCTACTGCACCGGTTTGTTACCGTAGAGGGCTTGAATCTCTTTAAAGAGAAAGAGATTTCTGCGACTCAGCCTGTTAATTTGTCCATTGTAATATTTATTTTTGGTGTAAACTTTTGTAATATCACCAACAATGTAGGATGACTTCAAGCTACTCGGCTCATTTCCAACCCTACAGATAGAGCCACCATGATCTTATATAACAGTCTAGCCTTTCATTTTGTTGACTTCAACATTAGAATTACCCATGGCAAAATTCAAGATGATTAGAAATCACTAAAGGCTGATTGAATCACATCTGTTTTTAACGAAGATGGATGATAAGAGTTTGACCATTCATTTCTCATGAGAAAAATATGATTCTTTTTTTTTTTTTTTTAAACATGGTAGGATACTTTTATTCGTTAATAAAAAACCATAGCAATACATCGAAGATGATGATTTTAGTTTCACAAAGGATTCAATAACTAACCTGGAGGTATAGTTTTCCAAATACAAATACCAGAACCTCACAAACATGAAGTTGCCAAAGTGTGAGTAACTACTCTACGAGTAAAAACAAAATCACAAATCCTAACCGATCAACTCCTCGGCGAATATCTTCGATGACAACTTCCACTTCCAGTTTTTTGCAACCCAAAATATGAATCGATGGAAAAGCTGATCTATCCAATCTAATTTGTCATCAAACCACCATCGCTGCCAAAAGACCATCACTGCTGCCGTTGTCGAAATTCAAAGCAGCCCCTTGATGGCGAAGGAGAAGCCGAGATAAATGGAAAAAAAAAAAAAAGGAACACCAAAAAACTCTCAAATCGATCTGAGATTGAAAGAAAAAAGACCTCCCTGGACATGAGGGAGTAAGGAAAGCAAGAAAAGAGACTGTCACTTACGGGAAAGAAAAACACCCATGAAGTTTAAAACCCTCCGAAGATCAAAAGAAAAAAAGTTTAAAACCCTCCCGTCCCGCAGCCGCATTAGGGTGGTGAAAATCCTAAGAAGAGGAGGGGAAGGAATAGAGAAAATGACTACGGTTTTTTCCTTCAGTTTCATACCTATTAGCATCTCCAACCCATGCTCTAACTCTTCAAATTTTCCTTCATTCCTCCATTTTGAGGGAAATCAACAATTCCTCCAAAAAGTATTTTGACATCAATCCTCCAAAAAGAAAATGTTTTGGAGGATGGGTTGGAGCAAATACATCCTCCAAAACAGTAAAAACTAAAATATAGAGATATTGAGGAATGAAGGATGGATTAATGGGGATGCTCTTAGGCTAAAAAAGTTTAATATGATTCGTTTAAATATGCCGATTCCGTTTAATCTAGTTTTTTGCTTGAATAATACTCAATATCAACACAGAAGACCGTGTTAAGTATCGGTTGACCTCTCTTCGCCGTGCAAAAAAAGTCACACTCACTTCACATGTGAATCGTATTTCTATTATTAGAACAAGAAAATTACGTATTGTTGGAACTGAAAATTCACCACAACCATGTTATTGCTCTTTCCTCCCCCTCCCCGAACCCGCCCCCCTCCCCCCCAAAAAAAAAAAACAAACTCTTCCATGGAAGAAATTCACTCTTTTTTGGATTAATTTGTTTTAGATTCAGATATAGGGTCCCCGGATCCCTGTGTAGTGGCTGTATGTATAGATACTTGGAATATGATTATACAAATTAGCACTTCCAAATAAGAAACAATAACACAAAAGAAAACAAAAGTACTCTCTTTTTTATCTTTTCTCTCGATAACTTATGTATTTGGGGCAGCGTACGCACAACTCGACTAATCTTAAAGAAACCGATTCATTATCCACTAAAAAAAGTATTTTATTCCTTTCGTGATGCCGAACTGCTTAGGCCATGAGCAGCTACAATATTATAAGTTTCTTCCTCCCATAGCAATTTCTCCAAATTTGGGTTGACTTTTTCTTTGAAATTTTCAGCAAGTCATAAAAAAAGGAAAAAAAAAATCTGCAGAGGAAAAGAAGAGAGAAGTATGTAGGATAAACAAAAGTATTTTTGTTTATACGTAATATATTTCAATTGATTGTAATTCCCTTTAATTATGATGATAAATTGATAATAAAATCATAATCAAATGGAGGGAAAAAATATATTGGGAAAAAGTTTAGGGGTGTCAAATGGACTGGTTTAGGCCAAAATGGGTAAGTTGTAAATGGGTTGGGTCTTTAATGAGTCATTGACCAATTTAGACCCATCAATTATGAGTCTAATTATCCATACCCAACCCAACCCAACCCATTTATTTAAAAGCAAACCCGAGCCGCCCATTAACCCAGTTACTTACTATATACTAAAATGACTAATATACACATGTACACTAAAATGACCATATTACCCCTGTAAATTTAAAGGACTAAATTACCATACTGTCCCTCTACTACAAAAATGACCAAATTACCCCTGTACACTTAATTACCATATTGGTCACTCTTAATTACCGAATTGCAGCGTATCCAAATGGCTTTTTTTTTTGTCTTTATTCAAATATTTTTTGCATTTGTTAATTTTTTGTCAAATTTTTTAGGATTATTGCTTTGTTATGACTAGAAGAATCTAAAAAGCAAAAAATTACGATTGAAATTCATAATTTTTTTAATAAAGACGAAAAAATTGGCTTATTTTTGTCTTCATTCAAAAAATTTAGGTTTGGGCAAATTTTCGTAGTCGTCCCTATAGTTTTACGGTTGTCTCACTTTCGTCCCTCTAGTTTCAATTGTCTCAATTTCGTCCCTGTTGTTTGTTTTACATTCCAAATTAATAAAATTGTTAACACCGTTAACGAAACTAACTGAAAAATATGATTAAAAAAAATAAGTGTTCCAATTTTCAATCCGTTTGAACCGGTGCGAATATTTTATTTTTTAGATCATTATCTTAAATGGTCATAATGGATTTTTGGCTCTAAGGCCTTTCAATGAGCACCCTAAGACTGCAGGGACGACTACGAAAATTTGCCCTTTAGGTTTTGATCATAATTTTTACTTTTTAGATTCCTCCTGTCATGTTGGAGTAATAATCCACAAAAAATTAACAAAAAATAAACAAATGCGAAAAAAATTGAATAAGGACAAAAAAATAAACCACGAACAAGCCAGCTTTCCATTCATAAGTTGAATTTTCCATTCGATCAGAATCAAAACTAGCCCGTTGCGAGATGGATATATCTTTTTTTTGTCTTTATTCAATTTTTTTTCGTATTTGACAGTTTTGCGTCAAAGTTTTGTGACTAAGTGATTGATCTCATCGAGAAAAATCGAAAGAGTAAAAAATTATGATCGAACTCATAAATTTTGTCAAAAAGACAAGAATAAGTAAAAAAAATTTTGGTATTATTGACTTATTTTTGTCTTTATTCAAAAAATTATAAGTTTCGATCAATTTTTTTTACTTTTTCAATTCCTCTCATCGAAACGAATCAATAAGTCACAAAAGTTTGACGCAAAACAAAAAAATGCAAAAAAAAATCGAATAAGGACAAAAAAATAAGTCACTAACTTTTTAATCCAAACCCTATGCGGGACTACCATGAGAGAACCTTATCACGAGAGAACACAATTTCATCAGTCCATTCTCGCAATCGATGGATAAGATGTGTTTTCAATTCTGGCTGGTCAAAATAATTATTACTGGTCACAATTGGTTTTTAATTCAGACATTTTTGGACATGTGTAATTTAGAATAGAAGAATTGAATGAGAGAGAGAGAGAGAGAGAGAGAGAGAGGGAGAGAGAGCACGCAAATTTTGAAATTTGGTAAAGAGAGGAATTTTTAGTGGGTTACTTTCATGACCGATTGGGTCATTTAAGTTGACCCAATTGATGCCCAATTAAGACCCAACTAATAATGGGTTAGTTGGGTTTGGACCTATTGTTACCCAACTAATAAATGGGTTGGGTCTATTTTTTAATTGATGGGTCTAGGTTTGTTAATGGGTCTGGGTTCAATTTGCCACCCCTAAGAAAAACTGAACTCTAAAACTATCTATGATCGTTCAACTTCCATTCTCCTTTGTCCATTAGCCTTGTACGGAGTATACATTTCCGCGTTGCTTTTGGATGTGCAGGGAGATTGTGGAAAAAAAACATTTAAATAAGATAACTAAAAAGAGCGAATGACTGTTAAATTTTGAAAAAAATTAAATTGACATCCTATTTAGAGGAATTATTTAGGTGCCCATCCTAGTGGATTTCCATTTTTTTTGGGCCAATATTGTATACCTTAGCGGGGGTCAGTAAGGGTGTTAGAGTTTGCACAGAGGGATCCAGAAGCTATCCATAGCCTTAGCACCCAAAGCCCACCACAAATCGAAACTTCTTGAGAGGGGAAAGTGAAGTAACACTGTGAGACAAGATAAAAGAAAAAAGTGACACTATGAGACCCTTTATTCCATTCATTTTCATCTTTCGTCACTACATTTCTGTTCAAGATGTTCGTAGGTCATTTGTGTCCATTCACAATAACTTTTCACAACTCATTATCAGATGCTTGAATGAAAATACGCATTCTAGTTTTCCAGTTATTATAGTTAGACCCGCTAAACAAAGAGGTCTATTACTCAATTGACCTTCGGAGAGAAAAGTGCCATAAGTGGTTATTACCATAGATCTTCCTCTAAGACGATTAAAGTAAAAAAAAACCAACTAGTGCCTTAGCAACAAGTACAAGTATTTTTAGTTTTGAAAAGTTGGGTTCAACCTAGGCACATTGGATGAAAACAGGAGTAAGAGAAGTCGAAATCTCACGTGCAACGAGGTGGAGCAGAAGAGTGAGTATTTGTCAAAGTTGAATATTGTTACTACTACTAAATTGATACCACTTGACACCAGGTGTCTTTGGCTTTGTGAATATCATCAGCCTCGTAAATCAGATCAATCGCCCACTTCTTTACAAACATGTTACGATGAGTTACATCTATTGGGATCTTCACTCCATCAGCGCCAGTTTGAGACATTGGGATCTCCACTTCATCACCGCCTTCTAATTGCAATCCTTTATAACCCCGTGGTACATACATAAGCCACACATGATCTACATCGGTGGGATAGACTACTAGCTTGAATACTACATCGCGATATCCGATTTTATTGCAGATCACATCTTCAATCGATACCGATGGGTATTGGTCAGATGTTTCTTGGGGAGCCCAGACTACTAAGCGTAGAATCCAACCTAACATTTTCTGGTTCACAGAAGAAGAAGGCGGCACCACAAAAGATACATTTGGCGCTCTACCATCAGGGTACAGGAACCAAATAAGAAGCTCCTCCTCCCTTGCTGGAACAATAATTTGAACAATATCCTCAAGTTCAGAGAGCCCTTGTTCCAATAATAGATCATGAATGTAGCCAGAGTCTAAACATCTTTTTCTCAAGATTTGACCTAAAAGTATTCAGACATACGGAAGGACTTGAGCTTACTAATGTAAGCGAAGTAGACAGAGAACTCAATGAAAAAATAGGATTCATGTAACCGGCCCAATTGATTGGAAAACAAGGCTCGGTTTGGTTTGGTTACCGCCAAGGGATTTTTGGACTTTTTTTTGTTTTGCCCTTATTCAATTTTTTTCACGTTGTTTGTTTTGCGACAAAATTTTATGAATTATTGATTCATCTTGACCAGAGGAATCATAGAAGTAAAAAAAATATAACTTTTTCCAATTAATTTTGGAAATATTCAAGGTAAAGCCAAAAAAGCCGTATTACAAAAAAATATTAGGGTAAAAGAAAAAAAAAACTACTTTTTCAATTTCTCTCGTTAAGACGAATTAATAATCCACAAAAGTTTGTTACAAAATAAACAAACACATAAAAAAATTGAATAAAGACAAAACGAAAAAAATCCAAGACATCCTTTAGCGAAACTCAACATATACTACAATGGCACTTGGAAGATGAATAGAAATCAAGGATTATACTGATCATATGACTTTACAAAAACCATGATTTTACCTTCTTATGGAATCCCGTTTCGCTAAACTTTTTATCTTTTAAGTAAATATTTATCCCTTTACAAGACATGTCATTCTCTCATAATACATCATTTTTAATTCAAAAATTACTTATTTAAAAAATGAGTACTTGTTTTGGTTAGTGGAAAACACCCTTATAAAAATATTCCAATGCGTGAGAGAGACAAAGTGTACCTTACTCTTGGGGAGTTGTTTTAAGAGACTAGTTAAATAATTGTTCTCAGCTAATTTATTGGATCCCGAATAGTTCGCACGTCTCCCCAGCTGATCCAATTCAAGTGGTAGGCTTTCTAATGATGGGCAACGAATTGCAAACACGGAAGTACGTGTTGGAAGCTTTGGAAGAGATCGGACCTTTTCACAATCATCCAACAGGATGTAATCCAAGCAAGGAAGGTGCCAGATACTATCTGGTATGGTAAGTGATCGGACCTTTTCTCAATTTCACTATTGCATGTTCCCATTGTGGTATACTCTCGCCACGGAAATAGGAACCCAAAATTTCAAGGGCTAATGGAAGCCCTCCAGCATAATGCCCAATTTGGCGTGAAAGGTCCAAATGGTCTTGTGGAGGATGGTCTTCCTTAAAGGCATGCCAACTGAAGAGTTCAAGGGATTCATCCTCATCCAATCTCTCTGGCCCATATATCTCCTTCTCACCCAATTTGAGGGTTTTTAGTGAAGACTTATCTCTTGTTGTTATGATGATTCTGCTTCCAGGAGCAAAGGAATCTCAATCTATGGCTAGTGCCTCCAATTGTTGAACATTATCCACATCATCCATAACAAGAAGAACCTTTTTTCGACCGAAAGCTATCTTTTTTATGACCTCAATGCCTTCATGAAAATTACTTACTTCATGAGGTCTTTTTAATATAGCCAAAAGAAGTTTCTTTTGTAACTCATCCAAACCATTCGGTCGCTGCGAGGTCTTTTTTGAATTATATCAATCGGAACTAAACAGATTAGCTTGGAATTATTAAAAGTACTCTCTTTTTATGAACTGTGATTTGATTGGTTGAAATATTAATCGAAAATATTTGAGAAATGAGTTTTGAGATTCATGCTACGATAGCCTTGCTGCCTCGCTTCTAGGCAAATGTAGGAGTGTGCCCCGCTCCTAGGCTAATGTAGGAGTGTTTGTCTAATTGGGCTTATATATTATTATTGGCTCGCATATGGGATATGTGAGTGTGTCCTACCATTGGGAATTATATTGAATGGCCCCTGGTTTCACCAATGTACTTATTTGCGTCGACTCTCAGGGTAACGGTACCGTGATAACTTTGGTCGGAGGTAAACGACCCTTGGCTATATGGGATGAGTTGATGGACCTTCTGGTGGACTATGAAGAATACTTGTACTGAAAGAGTTATTTGGTTTATGCTTGATCCATAATTGTTTTTTTAGTTGTTCTTATTTATATGATTCACCTGTACTAATTGAGCCTGTGGTTAGCTCATGCATTCAATGTGTTACTCTTTCAGATGTCTGAGAATAGAGGTGGTCCACTATACAGTTGTCGTCATCGTTGTCGGGGTGTCTTTTGTGATCTTTTGGGAGCGAGGCTCATTGTACCTTTGGTTTAGGTTGTGATGCTTTTGTGACTCTTTTACTATGTTGTACAGTTCACCTATTATTTTAATAATAGTGGTTTGGTTTGACTTATGTTCAAACGATTATTTTAGTTTAATTGTGAGGCAATTAGGTTCTGGCATGTCGTATTTTAGAGATGGAACAATTGACCTACCCAGTTTGGGACGTGACACTAATTTTGGCCAAAAAAGTAGTCTCAATCTTAGTAGCACGAAGCCGGAGCAGGTGCGGGGGAGCGGAGACACCTAGAAGCTATGGTTGGGAGCGCTTAAGGAGCGTGTATAGATTTCATATAAATACGTATATAAAGTATCTTTAAATACTTAACTATTGAAGGAAAAGTGATTACTGATGAGAATTTTCACAATCTTAAAGAGTAGTTACAGGAAGTTAGATATATTCAATTTGCAAAACTTTTTGTATGATAAGATTTTTATATTTTTACTTCCACAATGGCATAACTCCCTTAAGAGTAAGAGAATAGTTGCCTTAACCCCTCATTAAGCTCCCGTCTCGAGGGAAGCGAGCTCCCGCCAAGCTCCATCTTGGGAGCACCAATTCGAGCTCCATCTTGGGGGCGCACCGATTTTAGAAGGATCATGCTACTAAGGTCTCAATTGAGTATATCTAGCCTAGAATCTCAAACATATAAACTAGTTGCAAGCTTGCAGCAAGCAGAGATTTTGAAATCAGTCAAAATATCATACTCCTATTTCAAAGTTCTTTTCTAGGCATATCCAAAGTCATGCATAGTAAGGCCTTCTCTTGTTATGATCTGAGGCAAGTACAAATGTCAAATAATTGCAAAGTTCGAAGTGTGTCCAATAGCATTTAAAATTTGATTTATCTAAAATTGTGGTCAACTAAGTACTTTTTAAGATTAATCAACCTTCTAACAATATGAAAATCCCACCTGCACCGCCAAATATGTGGGCTAGTGTGCACTGATGCTGTTTTAAGGTCATTTTCTTGTAAACATCAGAAGGGTCGAGAAAAATACCCGTCATTCAGCAAGTGTCGACCTGACAAATTGGCAGCTTTAGTAAGAGCTGCCCTCCACTTTTCCACCTTGCCATCTGGTTCCTCTCTAAGACGCTTTTTGTGGTTGCCAAATGCATCTTGAAGAACCCCCGTTTGCTTTCGCACTTTGGATGGAACAACATCATAAAAGATGGGCACAACAATCTGTTTGAAAGTCTCCCTGCAATCCATGATCTTCACAAGTTCATCAAGGCACCACCTCGACCCAGCATAGTCTTTTGAGAACACTATTAAAGAAATTCTGGAACCCTCAATTGCTTTCAGTAGTCCATCGCTAATAAATTCTCCTCTTTCGAGCTCTTTGTCGTCCCTGAATGTGCAAAAACCATTGTCCTCTAAAGCAGCAAACAGATGGCTGGTAAACTTTTTACGAGTATCGGCGCCTCTGAAACTCACGAAGACATCGTATACCCATTGTGGTGAGATGGGTGTGGAAGAGGAAGAACATCCTTCTGCCCGCGAGGCATCCATATTTATGCACACAACACAATGTTTTTTTTATAGATCCACACTGCACAAAGATGAATCAAGATTTTGTGAAGTTCAGCATGACAAAATTCTAACTGACATTTGATTGGCTAACAAGAAACACAAATTAATCTAATTGGTGAATCCATATTCACATGGATTGATGAGTTGGTCACTAACTAACTATGAGCACCAACTATTAAAGTATGCAGCTGTATGAGTCATCAATCTATATTTAGCTTTAGTGAAGGATCGAGCCGCTGTGAGCTGTGTCTTTTTTTTTTTGAATGGTGAACAAGAAATTTATTAATCATTAAAAGATTACAAAGATCAAAGGGAGCAAGGAGAAAAGCAAGATGTGCCCATCCGAGACCCTAATTGGCAAGATGTCAACCAAGAACCTCAAGAGGCCAAAATGCCCGGATAAAACAATACAAAGCAGAGCCCAACACCTTAAAGACCTAAAAGCCCAGCTAAAGTGGGCTGTTTCTACTTTCTTAGCACACCAAGAGACAAGATTATGATCAAAATAAACACCAAAGCCAATAGTGAAATTTGCGTACACCCCATTTGTAACTTCGTAAAAAGAATGCATAACTAGCAAGCCAAGAATTTGCTACCATAAACAAGAAGATATGAATACCATGAACAAAAAAATTTGCGTATCATCCTCCAAAAAATATGAGTGGCGAATACAATATACTGATCTCAAGATACTAACCAAAGATTAGAACGTTCGTTCGCATTGTTCGTAGAACCAATTCCAGAGTTCTGCCTTCTATATATCTATCATCATCTACAAAATAAAACACAGTTTATAGAAGCCACGTTAGAAATCAATAAATCGAGGGACTTTGACAAAGATGGACCCCAAAGAGAGAGAGAGAGAGTGCACATGGAGGGATGGCTGATTTTTTTTTGGAATCCCAATAGACAGAGATGAAGAAAGAAGTGAAAATTGTTCGATCTCTTGCATGAAAAATGGGGGAAAAGGCGACAATATAGTCGTTCGGATTGGAGTGAGGAACAGGTCTCTCTCTCTCTCTCTCTCTCTCTCTCTCTCTCTCTCTCTCTCTCTCTCTCCAGCTTGGGAAGTTTCCAGGCAAGTAACCAAGTAAAAAAAGAGGAATTAAAGTGGGAAGAAAATGCTCAAGTCTGTGTGGACAGACTTACGCGTAGAATTATTGTACCCTACTATTACTTAGTTTTTGATGTTTGATTTCACAAATGCCAAGAATTTTCGTGAAAGGCCTTTAGAGCAAGTTTATCAGTGCATAGTCAAAAATGCTGATGAACATATTATTATTTTATTCCCCTTTCCTTCAAATATTACAAAATCTATTCATCAGAAACGGAAATATACATACATATACATATGCATATATACATGCATATATATACAGGCGCAAATGTATACATCTTTCACAAAGAAATCACCATCTGTGTTGATCGGAGTCGCAAAATCACAAATCAACGTCGGAGGAGGCGCTGAACTGGTGAAGTCGTGAAGGAATGAGAGAGAGAGAGAGAGAGAGGAAACAATAAAATAATGGGTACCGCGTGAACAGTGCTTCGGTAGAAGAAGCGAAGCATTGTAGTGGGAGGTAATTTGCCGTGGTGTTTACAGAAGCTGCGGCGCGTGAAATTTTCTCAATTTCAATAGGCAAAGTAGGTGAAAAGCATCTTTACAGCATCTGATAAACTTCCTCTTATGCATACCAGCTCGATACTATAGTTGCACCAAATGTAGACTTGTTTTTTTTAGAATCCACTTTGGGGTATCGTACAAATAATAAAAGTCATTTATTGTTTAAAATATTTTTAAAAAGTTCTTGAAAAAAATAAGTTCAGTTGGATATCGATTGTGGCTTGATTAATTTCTTCAATTTTCAAGGTTTGCAAAGTGAATGAATTGATCAAACCCCTACTGACATGCGACTAAGAGTTTTTGTTACAGTGATTATTAAAAAATATTTTAATCAAATTGAACGGTCCGATCATTTGTGTGAGACCAAAAAGCAAATCCCACACAAGTGGGTGTACATTTAGTGTGCCCTATATGATGTTTTCATAGCTTTTTTTGTATGCTTAAACACTTTAGTAAAAACATTTATGTACGCTATATGATAAGATTGCATGTGGGCGATGCCTCGATCAAGAGAGCATTTCTTATTCGTGCTATTGATACACTACATGATAAGATTGCTTGATTAACATATTTTCAACGTCGCTTGATGGAATAGTCAAAGATGGATCCGATTCTAAACAAAAATCACAAGCTTTTATCTATTAAAGGAGATACAATCTTTTTGAGTTTTACAATTTAATTTTCATTTGATGAGCTCTATCTAGGAAATTACTAGAGGTGACAAATGGGCGGGTTGGGTCGGGTTTGGACGGGTTGAAAGGGTCACGGGTTAAATATGAGCGGGTCAAATGGTAAATGGGTTGAAACGGGTCTGGTCGAATATAGGTCAAGCCAAACCCAGACCCGCTTGACCCGACCCATTCCCCCCCCCCCCCCCCCCCCCCCCCCCTCTTTTTGTTTTTTTCCTTTCCTTCTTTTTCTCCTTTCTTCTCCTCTATTCTTCCCCTTTGTGAATGCTTCAAAAAGCAACACGGATTGCAAATAGCAATGAGTCGAGTCGAAGGCCGAGTTGGCTTGAAAATGTCGTTCGAGTACTCGGAAATGACATTGTAAAAGTTTTGTATGTGTCTATGTTACTTGTGCGGATATTTTTTTTTCCATTCAGTTTCATCGCGTGTTGTCTATTGAATCAATCTAACAAATTCACTTTTGTTTGTTGAATCAATCTAACACATTCACTTCTTAACCTCAACATTCCACCACCATTTTGTTCAAATTTATTTGAAGGTGCACAAATGACACATTCAGCTAAATAAGCTAAGTGACTTATTTTTTTGTCCATATTCAAATTTTTTTAGTATTTGTTAATTTTTCGTCAAATTTTTGAGAATTATTGCAACGTCATGACGAGAGGAATCTAAAAAGTAAAAAATTATGATTGAAATCCATTTTTTTAATAAAGACGAAAAAATTGGCTTATATTTGTCTTTATTCAAAAAAATTAGGTTTCGATCGTAATTTTTTACTTTTTAGATTCCTCTTGCCATGATGAAGCAATAATTCCCAAAAAAACGGCGAAAAACTAACAAATGCAAAAATTTTTTGAATAAAAACTAAAAAATAAGCCACTTAACTTATTTAGCCGAACAACCTACGAAAATACTACTGAAACCAACTTTTCTTTCCAACGGTAAAATGAAACACTTTAAATACGTGCCAATATAAAAAAGAGAGAGAAAGAGGGTTGGCAATTATCTCCATTGTAACAGAAAAACTTTTTTACGAAGAAGATCTAGAGTCCGGAAAGTGCAGTAGAAATTCAAAGAAGTTACGAGATTTCTGAGATCAAGGAATGGGTTTTTAATTCAAACCCATAGAAAACTCTTTTTCAACCCATCTAAACCCATGTAAATATGGGTTTATATGGGTTGAACCCATATCAACCCGTTATTTAGTATGGGCGGGTTGGGTTGGATTATAAATGGGCGGATTGGGCGGGTTAGAAAAATATGGGTTGAGATTGTCACTTTTAGAACGAATGATTTGTCACAAAGTCATTGCGAAGTTACATCTTTTCCTGAATATTGACTTAGCCACTCTAAGTAGAAATTTCATATATGTACCTCAAAAGCACAATCTATGAACACTACCAAAACCCTCGTTATATCTGTATTTGGAGTTTTGATGATGAGCTCTTTCTGGAAAATAAAAGGTACGGCTCTGTTTGTTTCGAGGTAAAATGTTTTACAATGTAAAATATTTTTTCAAAAAATAAATTTCAAACTTTTATTTTTTGGTGTTTGGTTGACACTTGAAAATATTTTCAGAAATTAATAAAATTCTAACTAGAGTAACAATATATGATCGAAATGGTTTAGTTTCCATTGATTATGTTCGATGATTGGAACTGAGAAAGAATCCCAATATATACCAGATACAACCTGCATTTGATTGGCTAACAAGAAACACAAATCACTCTAATTGGTCAATCCGATCCATATTCACATGGATTGATGAGTTGGCCACTATTTAACAAGGTTAGAAGCCCAGCAACGGCTGAACAGTGTTCACACCATAGAACACGAGGAGTCACAGGAACATATAGTTCAGAAAGTAACCGCTGAATCCAAACCAAGTATGCAGCTGTGTTAGCCATGACTTTATATTCAGTTTCAGTGGATGATCGAGCCAATGTGAGTTGTTTCTTAGCAAAACAAGAGACAAGATTATGACCAAAATAAATACCAATGCCAGTAGCGGAATTCACGTACACCCAATTCGTAACTTAGCCGAAAGAATGTATAACTAATATTATAAAAATGCACAACTAACAAGCCAAGAATTTGCTACCATAAACAAAGAAAATATGCATACCATGAACAAAAAAAATTGCGTATCAGGATACAAACCAAAAGATTCGGGAGTCCTCCCACAAAAGACTATGGAGTTCGTTCCCAATGTTTGTAGAACCAATTCAAGAGTTCCGACAGAGATGAGAGATGTAAAAGGAAGTGAAGATTGTTGGATCTCGTAACAATGGGGAAAATGGTCGTTCGGAATTGGAGTGACAAACAGGTCTCTCTCTCTCTCTCCCTCCAGCTTGGGAACTTCCAGGCAAGTGAAAAAGGCAGAAAGAAAACTAATGATAAAGTCAGTGTGGACAAGATTTACGCGTGGTCTGTGTGGACAAGACTTTAATGATAAATTATTGGTCTTTGATGTTTGATTTCACATAGGCAAGAATTTTCGTGGAAGGCCTTTGTGCATGCCATTTACACCAGATGTAGACCTTTTCTTTTAAGAATCCGCTTCGGAGTATCATACAAATACGAAAAGTAATTTAATTTGTTTAAAATACTTTTAAAGAGTTCTCGACAAAAAAAATAAGTTCAGATATCAACTATGGCTTGATTAATTTCTTCAATTTTCAAGGATCACAAAATTAACGAATTCGTCAAACCCCTACCAACATTCGACTAAGAGAGTTTTTTCACTGAGCACCAACTATTAGAGTATGTAGCTGTGTGAGTCATAACTCTATATTTAGCTTCAGTGAAGGATCGAGCCACTGTGGCTGTTTCTTTCTTTATTTATTTTTGAATAGCGAAAAAGAATTTTATTAATCTTTGAAAGATTACAAAGATCAAAGGTAGACAAGGAGAAAAGCAACATGTGCCCATTCGAGACCCAAACACTTAATTGGCAAGATGCCAATCAAGAACCCCGAAAGGCCAAAATGCCCGGATAAAATAATACAAAGCAGAGCCCAACACTACTTAAAAGGCCTATAAGCCCAGATAAAGTGGGCTGTTTCTACTTTCTTAGCACACTAGGAAACAAGATTATGATCAAAATAAACATCAAAGCCAGTAGTGGAATTTTTGTACACCCCATTTGTAACTTCGTAAAAAGAATGCATAACTAACAAGCCAAGAATTTGCTACCATAAACAAGAAGATATGAATACCACGAACAAAAAAAATTCCGTATCATCCTCCAAAAAATGAGTGGTGAGTACAATATATTGATCTCAAGATACTAACCAAAAGGTTAAGGAGTTCGTTCGCAATGTTTGTAGAACCAATTCAAGAGTTCCGCCTCCTATATATCTATCATCATCTGCAAAATAAAAACACAGTTTATAGAAGCCACATCAGAAATCAATAAATCGAGGGACTTTGACAAATATGAGTGCACATGGGGGGATGGCTGAAAAAGGAAGTGAAGATTGTTCGATTTCTTGCGTAAACAATGGGGAAAAAGGGGACAATATAGTCGTTCGGATTGGAGTGAGGAGCGGGTCTCGAGTTTTGCTATGAGTAGAGACATCGGTAGGGATCCTTATAAAGACAAATCTAAATAATTACACTTTTACTACTTTTGTTTTTTAGTTATTACAATTTAGCCTTAATTCTAGAATGGCTTTGCTCTTCTGTACTAGAGTTGTGCTTCAGCTAACTGTTGCTCTAATTCTCTAAGCTTATCATGTTCTTTCCCTATGAATCTAGTAAGAGTGTTACTAGATCTAGGTCTATTTGTGTACAAAACTGTATTAAAAGTCTACTTATCAAAAGGTTCTGAGTAAATATTTCATCTTCTAGTCTACGAATATAAATCAAAATATTTCTTCTTTGTTCATGCATGCAAAAGATAAAAGCTTTAATTAAATATTTGTGAATCCTACTCAGTACTTACCACCACATGATCCAGATAAACTGTTTAAAATAATCTTAATATTGTATACGAAATTATATATCTTATTACCCATTGATTAATCTTTTTTTTTTTGTTATCACTCAACCTTTAATGTGTCAAAATCTTATCCGAAGAAATTTCTTATTTTCCTTCTCAACCTACCTCCGAATACCATTCCCTCAACGCCACCTTTTGGCAAAACGGGTTTAAGACTCAAGAAGGCTTTATGGTTCAAAGGCCTGAAGTCATTTCTTCTTTTAAAATTTGAATTCAAAAGTCTTAATGATATAAAAACTGGATTGAAATTCTTTGGGTAATACAGACATATAATTTAAAT
Organism: Rhododendron simsii; assembly: GCA_014282245.1. Lineage (NCBI taxonomy): Eukaryota > Viridiplantae > Streptophyta > Magnoliopsida > Ericales > Ericaceae > Rhododendron > Rhododendron simsii. Next base: position 16,549,669 of record CM024953.1, read on the forward strand.
AATATTAATATCATTTATGATCATGGGGGTGTTCCCTTTTGGGAGTCCCTAAAGATAAAGAACTGAGGAGAAACTTACTATATTATTACTGCAAACTGCTGATTACAAAGACTCAATTGCTGAAGATTGACTCGACCAATTAGAATTGCAACAAATGTTTACAGATAGCAAGTGTTCAAATGCTAGGAGAGTCTTGCCTACGACTGAATGACTCGATTCTATTTATAGACTTTAAAAACAAAAATGACCGGTAACCTAATAAGAAAAGAGATCTGGTTTTCCCAAAAGAAAAGTCGATGCCGCTTGATCACTGGCCCGCATCGTCACATCTTTCAACCTTCTTCTGAAAAAGTAGGGTCTTCATTATTGATACATGAAATTCTGAAAAAGTAGGGTCTTCATTATTGATACATGAAAAAGTGGTAGGAGTGGTTAAATTTTGCTGGTGAGCAGTGGTTGGAACAGTTGGAGTAGTTGATTGCATTCTACTTTCGGCATATACTTCCAAACTACTTTTACTGGTAAAGTATCGATCCATGTGACAACAGTGTTGCTGTCTATCATGGTGGGATACCTTGTCTTGATGCTTATCCTTCCATTGCATTATTGATGTTTTGGACGGCTTCGTCATCAAAATCATAGTCTTCATCCTCATTATTCTGAGATACGCTGGATAGATCACACTACAAGAAAATTTGCCTTTAATAGCGGTTGAAAAATGAAATTGAAAGGTATAGATAGCTTTTTTTGAAACGCTGTATTAGCCAACGTTATAAAAAGTCTGAGACCTAATTAATATAGCGTTTTTGGGCTGCTATCTATTTTTTAGTTTTTATAGCGTTTTTGGGCCTTTACATAGCACGTAGTTTTTATAGCGTTCTTCGAACGTTGTACATTGTGCCGTTTTTTTATAACGTTTTAATAACGTTGTATGTATGAGACCTAATATAGCGTTCTTCTAATGCTGTATAATTTGCAGTTTTTTTATAGCGTTACATGAACGTTGTATGTTTTGTAGTTTTTATAGCGTTTTTTAAATTCTATCATTGTACAGTTTCTATAGCATTTTTCAACTACTATGTTTGTTTAACCTTCCATAACACAAAACTTGCTACGTATGCCACATTTTCTGTAGCAGTTTTCCTTATTTTATACAACACTACAACCCAATAATCTGCAAGCTCATGCAACAATACTAACAAAAAAACAAGATGGCTCCAATAACTTCCTTGGCATTTGGCAATATATTTGCAATTTGCATAAAAAGCATCAAAATGTCTCCAAACATCAGTATGCTACATGTCTTTTCCACATTTCTATCTATCCCAAAAGTGAAGTACAAGCTTTGCACCAAAATATCAACAAAAAGGCCTTCCGAAACATCTATGTATCCCAAAAGTAGAGTTTAAGCCTTGGCACCAAAATATTAACAAAAAGGCCTTCCGAAACATCTATGTATTCCAAAAGTGGAGTTTAAGCCTTGGCACCAAAATATTAACAAAAAGGCTTCGAACCAAAATAGTCCTTCCAAGCGATCATGAGAACCAGCGCACTAGTAGATCATACCTATATCGATCTTCAACAAAAAGTCACAAAAAAACCTTCTCTCTTCTTTATCAACCCATAAACCTACATATGGTAGAAGCAAACATTTCAATTGATGGAGTTATAACAATTTCTACTAAACCAAATTTATAAACAATGGAGTATAACAAATTATATTCTTTTTTGACATATATAAGTGGAAAAAAAAAGTACATTACCCTGGGTTAGATTCAATAAGAACCTTGTCAGCAGGCCATGCAACGGTAGATCCAACAGCTTCTTCAATAGTAGTCATAAACCTTGTTTGCCTCCACAAAAATATTTCAGGCTTCTTTGGAACAACCACCCAAACTCTTATTGCGTTAAGTCCAATGGGAACATGATGAATAGTTGCACTTGGATCACTAGAAGACCAACATCCTTACCCAAACTCTTATTGCGTTAAGTCCAATGGGAACATGATGAATAGTTGCACTTGGATCACTAGAAGACCAACATCCTTCAGCAACTACTTCTCCCGTCCCCATCCAATCAAGCAAAATGCACTTGCCGCTATGTGGGTTAGTAGTAACGCTCTTTAGCAACAAGGCAACACAACAACAACAAAAATCAACAATGTAAGTGTAGTGAAAACCTAAAATTAAAAGCACTAATAATCTGAAAAGGAAATTTGTTTTTAATTTTAGTAGTGTAACGTGCAGCACTGTGGAAGCTAGGAGCTGTTCACATGGCAGGGACTGTTTTGTGTTGCAAAAGCAACGAATAGATGTTAACATGAGTTCAGTGCAGTTTTTTTTTTGTGACTGATGGTGCATGGCAGCAAGCTTCTTTAAGAGAAGCAGCTGCTCGGGTGAAGTTTGGAGCAGGGGGATCAGAGCAAGTTTCACAGGTTGTTGTGTGTTATGCCAGCTCAGCTATGATCATATATAGCGCAAAGAACATGGTGGAATGAGGTGAAATGGAAATTGATATGATTTTAATTCCAAGAGGGACAACTGATTTTAATTCCACATAAGATTTACCTCAAATGAAAATTAATCAATAGACCACTAGCATACATTTAAAGCACCTAACCAGTTGAAATTGAGAAGTTTCAAATTTAAACCAGATGGATTCGTTTCGGATCTAAAATGGGTTCTGTAGGAGTTAATGCTTTATATAGTCTCTAACTGAACCACCAACATATGGTCCTGTCACACAATCCGCACACATTAGCTCATATGCATACGACCCCGGCATGCAACTTTAGTGAAGCACCAAAAGATTTCCATATTACAAAGACCTCAGGCACAAAGCAAGATAGCTAAAGTGGAAAATCATACTGAGCGAGAACGCAAACGGCAGGTCTACCACTTGGGAGAAAAAGATTGTTCAACTCAATGGCCAAATCAAACAAAAGTAAAGTGAGTATTCTGGAAATGGATAACAATTGACACCAAAACCAACATATTATGCTTATAACTGTAGATACGCTAATAGAAAGATGTATTATGTACTAGATTCTGTGGAGAAGTCTCACATTACTTATCCATCTTATGCGCACAACATTCCAAATAATTTTCAAAACTATGTCAACCAGGAATGAATAACTTTTTTAAAATGCTAAAGTAAATAACTTTTTACCAAGGGAGAAACAATGGATGTAGTTGGTGTTCCTTCTGTTGCCGGATTCTGAGCCTAGAAAGTTCAAAAAAGTAAAACAAACAAAACGTATTAGTCATAGTAGTCTGAAATAACCACCAATGAAGAAAATTATAAGCTACTTACTTGGTTTTTCTTTAACTCGTCAATTTCATTCCACGTACGCGCAATTTCAGACTTGCATTGAACATTTTCCTCACGAATCTCAGCCATTTGACCATTCATTTGTGATAATATAGTTAATTTTGTTTTTGTGACTCCTTTTCCAAATGTTCTTACATGGCCATTCCTCTCGAGACCCATCACTTTAGAAAGAGGATCTTCTTTCAAATTAGTCGAAGGTGAGCTTTGTGTATCCAATTCAATTTTTTCCATATCATTCTGTAAAATTGCATAACGAAAAACCAATGTAAAGACCAATGAGACTGTCAATAAATATAACAAGTAAAGCACACAAATAATGAAATAGTCAAGGCCTCACAATCTTTTGAGCAACAGTAGTGTTTGAGGGTCGACCATCCTTTTTTATGTCCTGTGGCCCAAACTGCAACTCTACTTGTCTTCAGTTTTTTTGCTTTCTAGAGTAAAGACACATATATGATCAAAATGCAATTTGAGTTACACTTGCTAATAGGAAGTATGATGATCTTTCATAATGAACAAAATAATAGAGGTATTACCAGCTCAGCGGTCAACCGTGCATATCCCTTACGACTCAGAGTATGTTGCAGCTCCAATTGTGTTTTTCTCATCTCTTGAAACTTTTCACTTTTAACCTAAACTCAAGAACAAAATAAAATCACAACCTTGTATGCTGCAGCTCTAGTTGGTCCTTTTCCAAATGCACATACCTTGAATGCTGCACTAGTCTTTTCCTTCACAAAATCCTTCCAATCATGCAATGATTTGACGTTATCAGGCTACAGCTTTAGCCTTGCTTCCTCGTTTGGAGCATTCTTTACTTTTGTGACTAATTAACCTCGACTTTGAGGCTCTCCAAACTTCAACCATTCTCTGGAAACACATATCTCTATGCCATTCTTCATGAAGATTGAATCTTACCTGAAAATACGAATGTAACTTAGAGAAAATTCTATCATTTTTCACTTCTACAAGTAATAGAATACTTGGCCACTATACCATACCTGAATCGATTGCCATAGGACTGCTGCCAATCCCGAAGGAAGCTTTCGCCAATCTGAAAGTCTATATGGTACAATCTCTCGAACTAGAGGCCCTAAGAAAGAAGATAACTTGATTGATCCATCACCAATTGGTTGACTATTCTCATCGAACTTAACTTCAATCCGACTACCTCCATCGACAACAATGGTTTTTAGCTTGGTTGGCCCTCTTTTGCGTTTCAGTTTCTGTGACTCTATTGTATGGGCAGCATTTGTTGCTGGACTATTTGGGACAACATCTAGCAATGTCTCAGGAATTTCTTGACTCAGTGTTTGGTTACGATGCAAGTCACGTGATAACTCTTTACTAGGAGCCATGCTGCACCTGTTCGCAACAATCGCACAACACAAGAAAACACGATTATATTTAGTTCGGTAGTGTGCCTACATAGGATGAGAAATAACAATTCAATAATCGCGATAAAGATTATAATACGAAATGGATATGTATTCGAACACTTGAACAAAGATTTGTAATGTTTGGTTTAGCAACACACGTGGAACGGGATATGTAAAAGAGTAGTGAAATGGAAAAGTGCGTAAGTTGTGCAAATAGGGTAAAAGATAACTATGATTCATGATCTTGAAGTTGCTAAGACTATACATAAAGACTAAGAACAACTAGCTTTACAGATATGTAAAAGAGTAGTGAAAGAGCAAAAGAGCTAATGGTCCAATACATAAAGGCAAAGAAAGAGGCACCCATTAAGCTACACATTTTAACAAAGACAAACCAAGATTATGAGAGGGAAAAAAAGGGAAGTGAATGCTGTCATTTCAATTGGCCAAGATTCCTCCCAAACATCACCAGAATAGTAAGGCAAATAGGAGCACTATTACAAACAAAACAAAACTAATCCATCTTGAGCAATTGCTGTCATTTCAATTGGCAAAGAAATAGGATCTTTTCAGCGTTTTCTTCTGGATTAGTACTCCAGAAAAACAGCAGCAACAACAACAAAATAGCAGCAGCAATTACACTTTTATGATGCTCTATGATGCCTTCACATCCATATCTGGATGCTCTATGATACGGCAGACACAGAAGCAGAACATAGTAGCAATAGCAGACACAACAACAGCAGAAACACAGCAGCATATATACAAAACAATGCAGCTTACAGATTCTTCACAGCAGCGAACAGTATGGTTTAGCAGCAGAAAAAAAAAAAAAGACTCTTGTTGAAAATACAATCAAGACTGAAGTGGTTTATAGCATGGAGGTGCTAAATGGATTCAGGTTCAGAACACAGTCAAAATAAAGAACTGTTAGTGCCAAAGCTTTTCCAAAGCTGTCCAAAGCAAGTGAAACAGATTCAATGCAGATTCAAGCAACTGAAATAGAGTCAATGCAGTTCAAATATAGGTTCAATGCAGTTCAAGCAACTGAAACAGATTGAATACAGATTCCCACAGTGCAGATTCAAGTAAAGCAAGTCCTCCCAGGCTTTTTTTATTTTCTATTGAGAAGCTAACTTAAACCCAAGCACAAACTACTTGTCAAGGTGCGTATAAGGAGGCCCGGACACCCCGAGTTATCAAAAATGTTTTTTGCAGAGAGAAAATTCTATGGCTTGACATTTACAATCCCCCCACACAACCAACCCCCCCAAACCCCACCACCCCCCCCCCCCCCCCCCCCCCCCCCCCCCAAATAAATAAATAAATAAATAAAATTCTATGGCTTGAATACCTGCACCAAAAATCATTAAAACATTTGCGATCGAGGTGAAAATGTCTATTTGACCATAGAAGTTTTAGTTTCCTCCCACTCTCATATAGCTAACAACTGTAAGCTTACTAGAATGTTTCTGCTCCTAAATTTACTGATTTTGTTCTTTTCCAGCAAGCAATCAGCACATCATTTGGGTGGGTGGTCCGCAACCCTTTCTCAGCATTGTTAACAGGTTAGTGTTTTATCATCACAATTCTATTCATGGCTCTAAGATAGCAAGGACACCACATGCACAAAAGGTGTAAAATCCTGACTTTTCTTTTAAAAAAAAAAGAGACAAAAGAAAAAAAAGAATTTAGTCATGTAGTCCGAATAGAAACCCAACACACTGTATGAGTTTTGCAATGTTGGGATTTTACCTTAAAAATCTGACACCGCCATGATGACCCTTAAATTATTATTAGACTGTGTTGAATTTTTGGGATTTTTCGGAGACTGAAATCTGGAAGTGCACTGACTGAAGTTGCGACGAACCGACACACCACATTACGTGACACGGAGTAGTGCTCTGGAATTACAAGTGTATGTAATTCCTTTCACCTCTTTCTTTCTTTATTCCACCGATATATATATATATACAGAGGCGGCTCCACCCTTTAGAAACCATGGTCAACTGACCACCCAAAAAATTTTTTTTTGCTTAGGATACATGTAAAAAATTTGGACTAGCCTTATTTTGAACACTCAGTCCAAATATTATTGAACACCCAATCCAAATATTATTGAACACCCAACCCAAATATTATGGGAAAATGACGGCCAAGGATGTGTTTTGATAATTAATATCCGCTAAGGACATTTTGTTCATTAACAAATGTTCTTGGCATATCCTTAACTTAAAAGGTATTAATTATCAAAACACGTCCTGGGCCGTTATTTTCCCTAAATATTATTGAACATCCACCCCAAATATAGCCCACAAATTAATCCACTTGAATTTGAAAGCCCAAATTTCAGCCCACTAACCCAATTTCAGAAATAACAAAATGAAAAAAGAAAATAAGAAAATTAATGAACAAATTGAAAAAAAAAAAAACACGCAGAAGTATCTAGTGATCGAAGTGTCTTCGTTTTGCAGCAATCATAATATTCCTTTCCCAAACATGAGTAAAATGTTTGAAACATGAGTAAAATGTTTGTATCTAGTGATCGACCACAACGCAAAGCCCCACAAATTACAATTTCCCATCATTATCGAAATGAGCTGTTTCATACAGTCATAGATTTGCAACTTATGGAGCTAAACAATCGTTTCACAGAGGCGAATACGGAGTTGCTACTTTGTATGAGTTGCTTGAATCCTAGAAATTCATTTTCTACTTTTGATAGGAAAAAGTTGATTCGTCTTGCGGAACTTTACCCGTGTGACTTTTCTAAGGTGGATGTAATGGCATTGGACATTCAACTTCAAAATTACATTGTTGATGTTAAATCCGATGAAAATTTTTCAGAGCTCAAAGGGATTGGTGATCTTGCTGTAAAGTTGGTGGAGACAGATAAGCATGTCATATATAGATTGGTCTATTTGCTTGTGAGATTGGTGTTAACTCTTCCTGTCGCCACTGCAACAGTTGAAAGAAGTTTTTCAGCAATGAAGTACATAAAGAGCAATCTGCGCAATCGAATGGGAGATCAATGGATGAATGATTGCTTAGTTACTTATATAGAGAGTGATGTATTTGATACCGTTGATAATGAGGATACCATACAACGGTTTCAAAATATGAAAACTCGTCGAGGACAATTGTAATAGCTTATATACTTTGCTATTTTTGGGTCGCACTTTAGATGTTATGTATGACTTTTTGTTTATATACATAGTTGTGGTTTCTCGAGATAGTATAGTGTAATTTTTGAACACCCTTGGAAGAATTCCTGGAGCCGCCACTGTATATATATATATATATGTCCAATATGGGTAGTTATCAATTTAAAAGAGAAAAAAAAAAGAGAGAGAGAATAGTAAAGGAGAGAGAGACTCCTGTACCTTTCACTTCCTCTGCCGAGATCCACCGACTACCATTCCGTTTGTTTTCCGGAGGATTTCTACAGCTTCAATTGGTAATCTTTCTCACCTATTAATCTATTTTATAGTTAGTAATAAGAGATATGTGTACTGTTCATAGTAGAGGAAGTAGATTTGGGGCAAAATTTTTTACAACTCACACATTCAACGCACATATCGCCAAGAAATGGCAGAAGCAATACCTATGAGACGGATCTTAAAATTGGGGAAAACAATTGACTTGGGCCTTCGACTGGAGAAATTCTTTCGGGAAATGACAGGCGGTCCCAATTTTTTGGATGCGGTTCCGTGCTTTTTTGTCAATTAGCCCTGTCAATATCCTTTTTAAAGATTTTTTTACTATTTTGCCTTTGTCACTTTTTACACCCCAAAATTCACACATCTCTGGAGAATTCACACCCCCAACAATTCACGCCCTCAGGGTTAGACCACGACAATGACGGTCAGTACTTGTGGTTGCCGGAGATCAATGAGAAGGACTTCGTTGTTTTGGGGAAGAGGTCAGCGAGTTCATTGAGGGGAACAGGTGAAGATGAGAGCGGGGATATTTTCGGCAGATCACTTAAAACAAGGCTTATGCAGGTAGGATTTGACGCGAGGTGGGTCTAGAGTCTAGACAACTAAAGGAAGACAAAATGCGGCCGGCTTGAAAGAAGCCCCCCTTTTTTTGGGGGGTAACGAGCGTCCGGGCCAATTTACATACACTTCGACAAATCTTGAGGTTTCAACCTTGCTGCTACTGCGGGGAGCCCAATTAACGTTGTAGCAAAGCTCTGTATAGACTGGTCACAAAGGAGTTGATAATACCTAAGAAGTTTCGAACCTGAGACCTTAGGAATAAGCAAACTCTCGGCCTTGACCACCTGTCCATTGCCGGACTGGCAGCCGCCCCAAAAAGTTAGGACGCGGGGGCTCTGCTGCCCCAGCGGCGCAGTAGCCCCTACCCACATGCCAAAACGGCGCTGTTTTGGTTAATTAATAAATTCTAACCACCAATTTGCAATCCTATGAAGCAGAAACGTGATTATAAGAGCTTTAGAGACAAAATTTGATTATGCCACTTTAGAATAATATGATCAGAATAGTAAGATCTTCATATCCATTCAAACAGATTAAAAATTGGACCACTTAATTTTTTAATCATATTTTTTTAATATATAAACGGTCTCAAAAAATTAGTACTCAAATTTTCACTCCGTTTGAATCGGTGCAAATATTTTACTATTCTTATCATATTATTCTAGAGGGTCGTAATTCATTTTTATCTTTAGGGCTCTCTTAATCACATTTCTGCTCCATATGGTCCTAAATAAAGAATATATACTTAATATGAAAGCCCTAGAGATAAAAATGAATTACAACCCTTTAGAATAATATGATAAAACCGGACCCGGGGCCTCTGCTGCCCCAGTGGCGCAGGAGCCCCTACCCACACGCCAAAACGTTTCCGTTTTTGGTTAAATAAAAAATTCCAACCACGAATTTGCAATCCTATGAAGCAGAAACTTGATTATAAGAGTTTTAGAGACAAAATTTGATTATGTCTCTTTAGAATAATATGATCAGAATAGTAAGATCTTCATACCCATTCAAACAGATTAAAAATTGGACTACTTAATTTTGTAACCATATTTTTTAATATATAAAAAGTCTAAAAAAATTAGTGCTCAATTTTCACTCCATTTGAATTGGTGCAAAGATCTTATTATTCTTATCATATTATGTTCTTCTAAAGGGTTGTAATTCATTTTTATCTCTAGGGCTTTCATATTAAGTATATATTCTTTATTTAGGACCATATGGAGAGAAATGTGATTAAAAGAGTCCTAAAGATAAAAATGAATTACGACCCTCTAGAATAATATGATAAGAATAGTAAAATATTTGCACCGATTCAAACGGAGTGAAAATTTGAGTACTAATTTTTTTGAGACCGTTTATATATTAAAAAATATGATTAAAAAATTAAGTGGTCCAATTTTTAATCTGTTTGAATGGATATGAAGATCTTACTATTCTGATCATATTATTCTAAAGTGGCATAATCAAATTTTGTCTCTAAAGCTCTCATAATCACGTTTCTGCTTCACAGGATTGCGAATTGGTGGTTGAAATTTTTTAATTAACCAAAACAGCGCCGTTTTGGCATGTGGGCAGGGGCTACTGCGCCGCTGGGGCAGCAGAGCCCCCGCGTCCAAAAAGTTAGGCTTCAAAAAATAAAACAATTTCCTATATTACTCTTGTATTTCATTTAATTTGATCACGGGACTGTCTTCACATAATGGACACAGAGTTTGTCCTTCTCCAGAAATGAACCACTCTGTAATTGAAAGGTGAATGTATTAATTTGTTGAGTAGATGCTAAGCTACTGCACAAATTGTCACAATTAGTACAAAAATGCCAAAATTGCACGTTTTGTGCCTAGATTCAGGCCCTGTCCCACTAAGAAAAATAAGTACTTATTTTAATTATCTTTTGAATTAAAGATGATGTATAATGAAAAAAATGACGTGCCTTGTAAAATAAAAAATAAGTATTAAAAAAAATTTAGCGAAACAGGACCTCAGTCTCGCTTTGTGCCCCATTTCAATTGAGGCACGACATTTGGATGTATGATGGCACATAGACAAAGCCAGCAGAATAACAAAAACAGTAACAAAAACATTATTGTAGATATTTAGTTCAATTTCGGCAATTACAAAAAATTCTGTATTATAAAAATGTAGATGCATACAATCTTGTGCATTTAAATTTTTCCAAAACATAAAACATTAAATTTTGCGGTGGATTTTTATTGATGCATACAATCATAAGCGGACGGTTATTAAAATATTCAAAAATAAATTAGACAAGCAAGTGATAGAATTAAAGAAATGTTGGATGCACGAAGTTATATGAGCGTAAATAATTTTCCAATTTTTTTTTTAAAAAAAATCTATTATTGCTCTAAATAAATTTTGAGAAGCTCGCTCGAACTTATCCGCTGTCCTTCGTTAATGTGTGGCTATGGATTCAGCCTAACTAACAGAGGAGACTCCATTATTGACTCTCTCTGTCTCTCCATTGAGAGAAATTTCAAGAAGAAGGGCCCTCCATTATTCTTTTCCCATTGCTTTCTTCATTCAATTATTCAATGCAAGACCCCACAACCAGCAAAATCTCTCATGGACCTGCGTATTCTCCTTTTCCTACCTTGTGCGGAGTCTTGCTTGCTAGTGGTCTCTTTCTCTTTCTCTTTCTCTTTCTCTTTCATTGGTATTTTCTAGGAAAAAGAGGATGAATCAATTTCCCTTCCTAGAGGATGAATCAATTTCCTTTCTCGAAAGTTATTTTCGCAATCAGAAAGTCTAGGTAGCCTATTGAGGCCTATTCCGGGCTCTACAAAAATACAGAAAAATATTCATAAATTTTAAAATAATATTTCATGGGGTATTATAAAAAATCAGCTCCAATGGATATCGGTAGGTATGTTTTTTGAATTTGTAGGAGCGAAACTGCTCAGTTTCTCAGTTTTCGCCTCTATAAATTCAAAAAGCATATTTACCAATATCCTTGGCGCTGATTTTTTACAGGGGCCCATAAAATATTATTGTAAAATTTATGAATATTTTTCTGTATTTTTGTGGGGTCCAATAGATGTTGGGTGGACAGTCACCGCACCACATATGCGGTGAAATTACCAAACTACCTTTTATTTTGTTAGTACTCATCCACTTTCTCACATATAGAAGGATATTGTTGTAATTTCAAATAGAAAAAAAAAATGAAGTACCAATGGTTAAAAGTGGAGTGCCAAAATCAATTTCTTTTCTTTTACTTTTACTGCACTTGAGTCTACTTGAACTTCCTTAGTGACCCTAAAATTGATTACATTCATTTCATTTTACTTCTCTGAGATAATAAGTGAAGAGATATAAATAGATAAGTGATAGTAATAATTGGAGAATACTTATTTGGGCTGTGCTAAGAGAGGGAGTGGTTATGAGAAACCAAAGTTAACAAAGTCTAACAACAGATAATTTATTTACAACAATAGTAGGGCATATTGAAGTGTCATTTTATCGATGTTCTTCAAAGTATTAGCGGTGCCAATTTTCTTCCCAATGCGCCGATCAACAAAAAAATTTTGCTTCCCTATACAAAAATTGTGTCGCAGACGTCTAAAAATACCTTTATGTTTGAAGGACAATTCGGACGGAATTAGCTATGATGATCATTAAACACACATTTAAAACTAAACTTTGTTGGTGAGTCGGTGACTAAAAATATATACAACTTTTATACTGGAGAGCAAAATGGCACTTCGTTGATACTTTGGGGCTAATGGTTAGTGTAAGCCATTGGGTAGAGATTATGTTAATTTACTCCTATAACTGGATATGAGGAAATTGAAGAAATGGAACTTCGTGTCAAAGTTTTTATTGATGCACGACGATTATTTGACGTTTTCAAAATAAAAATTAGTTGGGCAAGTGACAAGTGTCTGAACTTTAAAACAAAACTTATTGGCAGGTGGCGAAAAGACAAAAATGAGCACTCCGCTTGGTTCCCATTTTTTAGAGTAACTTTTTACTCTCTGCACAGTTTCCAATAAATCTCTCTCTCTAGCCTGTGACTTCGACTTCGGTGAGATTGGGATCAGGAACTACGACGACTTCGAAGTCCCCTCAGGGCTAGACCACGACAATGACGGTCAGTACTCGATCGTGGTTGCCAAAGGTCAGCGAGTTAATCCCATTATTCCATAACTTGACATTACAGATGGAAGATAAAAACCCCTGAGTTCCAATACTTCCAATCCAAATTACACTTCCAATCTCCCTCTCTGCACCACATTTTTTGTTCTTTATTATCAGAAATGGAGAAATTGCATTAAAGAACGTTTTAAGGGGGCAAAACCCAAACACAATCGGTAATAACTATAGTATCCTTGTGTACAGAAAACATCATTAACCAGCCTCTAAAAGCTCATTAACAAGACCCTTGGAAACACATGAAGTGCTAGAGGATAAAATCTACAAACATATCCTCTAGCAACTCACTGAAAACTAGCTTCTCTACGTCACCGACGGCTTCCTCTACTTCATCCGCCGTAAATGAATGCTTCCAACCCAAGTCCCATCCCCCACTAACCACTCCCCGGCACCTCAGGTCTCTTTCCACAACTGAAAATAGACTATCCTTGTGAAATTTCTCTCCGAAATTCGTGCAGTAGCTTCTCAGATTCTCAATTCCATCGCTCACTTCCTCCGCCAATTGAGATAGGGAAGTAGTGGATTTTGAACAACTCACGGGAATGAGTAACAATGGATGTACCGGTTGTTTACACCTTAGGACTCTAAATTGCATGAGTTCGTTTGCACAGTCCAACAAGAGTCTCCTCTCATTGGTTTCGTGGTTGGTTAAGCTAGTTGGCTTCAAATGTATGGCATTGTTAGAGTTGATATCATAGAGTTCCTCTGCATAACTGAGGAACGATGGACTGCCCAAGATCAAGTCATGATAAAGACCATTGGGCTGCATATGCATCTCCCATTTCATCAAAAAAATCATGTGGTTGTCGGAGTGTGTTCTTGTGCGTGCTTCATTCGCTAGAGTATAGGAGTGCTTATTTTTATTTAGTATTTTTTTGTCAATCGATAGAAGAGATTATTTTTACATCAGATATAAAGTACATAGTACAAATCCGGAACACTACATTAATTGTGAGAGTCCACGAGACAACCAAGCCCGACAACTGAACCAATACAAGAAATAAGCCTCTTATAGGGTAGAAAGAAAGGAAAAGCCCTTTAAGGGAAGAAGACTCACACCCAGGTAGAGAGATTCGAACTCCTGACCACCTAGTGAAATGCAAGAGTCCTGGCCAACTGAGCTAACCCCAGTTGGTTAGGAGTGCTTGATTGGCTAGGTGTTGTTTGTCAGGTTTTATTTCTATTGCTTTTCAATTTGTTTTTCTGTTTTTTGCTCCGGTTTCTTAACGTGAGTCTTTCTCTCAGCTGAGTTTCTCCCACTTCGATAATTTTGTTGGGGTTTCATTCGTTGGTTTTGGGCGGTTGTCAGAAGTTGGCTGATGATCAAGAGATCGCCGAGTTGGTTTGTAAAGTTTTGGAGTTGTAAGCTTGCGAATCTAGGCATCCTGGTTATTGTCTCTTCTGGAATAGTTAACTCTCTTTGGTTTTATGTTTATATTGTATAAATGAAATCTTCTACCGTTTTGTGGGGGGAAAAAAGTATCCCAATTAAAATGTTACAACTAATAATGATCGATAAAGCCTTCGACTTAAATGTAAGTGTGGGGTTGATGCAAAACAATAAGTCTATTGACACAAAACAAAACCAACACAGATCGCTCACAGAATTTTTGATGGTCCATTACGGATTTCACACAAATGATTTGCGTCATTCATCAAATGTAAAATATTTTTCCAAGGGCCTCCGCTCAAAATCAGCTCAATCCGATACTTATAGGTGTTCAATCTAATCATCTAGTTTTTCAATATTCTGAAATTTGAATGAAAAGTTAGAAGATTGTATCGAGTACCTATAGGTATCTAATTGAGCTGATTTTTTGCAAGAACCCTTGAAAAAATGTTTTACATTTAATGAACAGCTCGGATCGCTTGTGTTGGACCCATAGTGGGCCCCACAAAAAATTTGTGTGCGATCTATGTCGATTTTCTTTGTGTGAATAGCACAGCTGGTTTCAAAATAACGCTGCTACTCACGCAGCAATTATGCACAGATTCTTTGCACAGATCCGGTGTGGGGCCCACTATGGGTTTCACACAAATGATCCGAACCGTTCATTAAATGTAATACAGAGAAGAAAAAGGTGACTAGAACTTTGAATTTGGAGAAACTTCTAGACTTGTCCTCCGAAATTCCAAGTATAAGTACCGGAATCTGGGATACCAGGAAAAGAATCTCAAAGTGCAAGTGTCTATTTGAGAGAGAGAGAGAGAGAGAGAGAGAGAACGTTGGAAGGGAAAGGATTGGTGAAGGAAACAGATATGGCAGTGAAAATGCAGATTGAAGCCATGGCTTGTGCTTCTGAAGCTCTTGATCTCTATGATGTCTCTGACTGCATCTCTATTTCAGCCCACATCAAAAAGGTACTTCTACTACTTCCACGGTTACTTCCACCCAACTCCTGAAAATAAAAATCTTATATCAATCTATAGCTATACCGAAATCTAGACTAGAGCACATGCACAAGCAGGTTCAAGACACATACGTACTGCATTTATGCGAAAGCAGACCAACAACGAGTCAGATATAGGGCCAGTTAAAGATGTGGTATGCAGTAGACGAACCTGAAAGGAAACCCAGCTCAAACCATGAAGTAGGCACAACCTAAATCTAGAAGAAAGCCACTCCACAATGGGACGGGAAGGAAATCGATCCAACAGAAAAAAGTAAATAAATCAAATACACCCCCCTTATTCGATCTCCCCCCAGAAATATTAACCGAAGTCGTAAAATCTGTCGTTGAGTCGACAAAGACCGACTCCAAAGTCGCCGGAGTCGCTGGAGTTGAACGCTGGAGAAAGCGGAGGGCGTAAGTAAGATCTGACCTCAAGGGGTTTTCACTAGAAACTACATGGCCACATTCTAATGTACTCCTAACAAATAGCTAGAAAAAGAAGTTCCATATATGAGAAAAACTTATTTATGGAGGTTCGTGATTAATAAGCTTTTACAGAGATGAATCTGTTCCGTCTAAAGTAGAAATGGATGGGCAAGATCGCATCGCGTGGCTCTATGAATAAGGGGAATCACGGCCTCTCCGTGAATAAGTCAATCTCTCCATATATAAACAAGATCATATCTTTAGGTAGCCCATATCCTATGAGGTATCCCTTATTTTGTAAAAATGTGGACCTTCTCTTTTCCAATCAAATTTCAATAATCTAAAGCTTTTAATGTGTTCAGAATGTGATTTTAAATGTTTATGCAAGAAATCAGCAAAAAAAAGACTAGAAAGTGCTTCATTCTAGTAGTTTTTCATTGAACCGTTCAATGAAAATTGAGCGAACGCTTCTCCTAGAAAAATATTCAATGCAACAATATTGATAGAACTGACATCCTCATTCCGAGCAGACAAAATCGTTCGCTCAGTTAAGAATTTAGGAGTCGATGTACCTGCAACATGTAGCTACGGATATACTATAGATAGCGCAATTCATTTAGATCTTGGCATTTCTGTATTGTAGGAGGAATTTTTATGGTTTCTTGGGGGTTAGTCCCGATCTGAAATAGAATAGAACTAATTAAAAAAAAATACAATTAGCTGCAAATATACTATAGATAGCAATTCATTTAAATCACATGGATCAAATGTTTCAAAATTTAAATGAACCAATTAAAAAGAATACAATAAGAAGGCTAGAAGCACTACCTCTATTAGGAATTTGGCAAAATTTGCATTTCCTTGGTCTGTTTGGTCCAAGCGCATGTTCACATCCAAAGTCAGGACATTTATTTCCTTTCATAGTACAGAGTGCCTCAACGAAGCATTAACAATTTGCTCACGGACTCCTTTTGTTTTAACCAGAAGGATTTGTCGAAAATCACCCCCAAGCACAACAATGATTCCCCTAAATGGCTTTTCACAATTACAGATATCTCGCAGTGTTCGATCAATTGCCTCAACACAGTGCTTGTGCTGCATCGTGACTTTGTCCCAGATTATGAGCTTAGTCTGTCTAAACAAGTCTGCTTGGATTGATTGTTTGGAAAATACACAAATAGAATTTTCCATCACGTCCAATGGAATGCAAAATGTCGAATGTGCAGTACAACCTCCTACCAATAACAATGATGCAATTCCAGAAGAAGCAACTGTCACAACATGCCCAAGGCTACGGCATTTCAACGCAATCGTATTGTACAAAAATGTCTTTTCAGTTGCAGCCCCACCACTCACAAAGAAGATTTTTCCTCTATTTTGAAGGATTGAAGAAGTGATTGCATCATAGGCCTTGCACTGTGCACTGTTAAGCTGATTGATATCCACTTGTACGTCAACCTATTGAGCCTCAATTTGGGGGTGTTGATGTTCCAGAACCAACCTATTACAAAAGACTGCAAACAAAAGGAAATACTAAAGTGATTCTTTCGATACAAAATAAGCTGATGAGATCTTTGACTTCTTGTTAAGAAAGAAAATATTAAAGCTGCCTTTGGATGTGAAACTGCCCACAGGGAAGAAGGAATGGAAAGACCTATTGCAAATGGCATGATTCTTGGTCCATTCAACTAAATCTTGTAATGTTTTTCGTGACAGGATTCAGGAATACAAATCAGAAAGGAAGAATCAAATCCTGAAAAGACTATGGGGATAGATGCATTGCCCTTTCCAAAGGTAGAAGAGGTTCAATACAGTGTGCCCTCCTCAATGGCCGGAATGCAAGAAATATTGGCAGGACAAAGAAGTACCATTGAACATGAATACTGTTCAATATGGAAAGGGCAAGCCATACGCTGGCACCCCTCGAGGCTCGGTGGGAGCGAGGCCAAGTTCCTATAGGCGAGCCAATGATGGTTTTTCTTTGCAGAAATTCTCTAGGATAATAATCACCTGCCTATGCTAGAAGCCTCATTTTTGGAGTGCCTGTGTGTAGGATGCAGGGCAACTATTGGTCTTCAAAGACTTGGATAGAAAAGGGCGTAAGTTTTTCCCAAAAGAAATGGGGATGAAAAGAATGGCCCCAGTTCAAGCAAAGCCAAGTGACAGCAAGTCTTGGTTGGCACCAAAAAGGACATGCTACTAGCCCTGTTCCAGCTATTCACAGAAGGGAGCTGCCACCTTCGAGAAGGCTAATGTTGGCCAGACATCGAAGGCGCAAGAGAGGCCAAACAACAAGGAATTCACCTTGGTGAAAGGGGTTCCTGACTGGTGGTTTCTGAAGCAAGTTAAGCCTGACTTGTTTCAAGGATACAAAGGTTCAAACAGGAATGCGAGCAGAACTTTCAAGCACCAATTTCGAACTCTGGAAACTGGGTGTTGATTAGGGATCCCAAGTCTCATTACCACAGATGGTTCCATTGCTCTCAAGAACTCAAAAGAAAGCTCCAAAAGGAAGTATACGCTCTTCCAGTCAGGAGAATCTTCAACGGGAGAAGAATCAGATAGGGAGCAAAACCTAATCAAGGTTCGACAGGATTGAAAGGGACCCAGAGGAATTTCGAACCCAGTATCACGAGAGAGGAGACTTTGGAAAAGGTTGCCTCTGCTATGCTCGAAGAGGATCTGGAACCACCTCTCCTAACTCGCATGGCTATTACCAGTCTGTTTGCTCTCGAGGCCATGGTGGTGGAACAACAGGGGATGGAAGAAACCTTTTCCCCTATGGAGGTATCCACACAAGAATTCGAAAAGAAGGGTGCTGTGGGGACCGAAGCAGTTAAACCAATCAAAGAAGTGGCTTCGATCCAATTTGGAGATCAGCCAGAAGTACAAGTTAATATGGTCTATCCAAGCTCTATGCATTTCTTCTCAAATGGTCAGACGTTCAAAGATCAGGATACTGCTTGGTCGAGCTTGGGCGAGCCAGAGAATTCTGAAGAAACTCTGAGTGACAAGGAGTTAAATATCATATGCAACGACTGTGACTTAAAAGAAGTATCTCAGATCGAGATGGGTAAGAACTTGATACGTGAAATTGAGCAGAATCAAGAAAGTTAGAGGTAAGGTAAGCTCAAGAAAGTGCTTGTTTCGTGTCAGATTCCATGTCCGACGTCGAATACCCCCTGGTAATAGATTTAAATTATGTGGAAATTTTCATATCCATTAAATTACCTACTAATGCAATGAGACAACATTTGCGTCCATTGTATATCACTGCACACTTTGATGGAATCCCACTTAATAGAATCTGGTGGATAATGGGGCTGCGGTGAACATTTTTTTGCCTTTCCAAACTTTAAAAAAGTTAGGAAAAGGAAAAGCAAAATTAATCCCAACCAGCACATCCATTGCAGGATTTACTGGGAAAGCCAAATGCCAGGGGAATCATTTCCATTAGATTGGCAGTAGGTGGAATAGAAACTGATACCGTTTTCTTTGTAGTTGACACATATGCTAAATATAATGCTTTATTGGGAAGAGACTGGATTCATGTTAACGGATGTATTCCTTCCTCTATGCATCAGGAATTAATGATTGTTAAGTATGACAAAGGCAAGGAAGTGGGTGTCGAAGGAGTCAAAGCTGATCCACATCCATTTGCTGCCACGGCAAATTTTGCTGAAGCAGAAATGTACAAATCGGATGTAGTTCCTCTGAGTGAACTACTTCAAGCAGCACCCATCCAACAACGAGATGGAACTGGGGAATTGGCAGAGCTAAAATCGAAGCTGAAACAAGCTGTTGACTATGAATCAGACACCCCAAAAGATGATGCTGCTTGGATGTGAATCAAGAAAGAGGCTGAAGAAAAAGCCAACTCATTGGCTTTAGTAAAGTATGTTGCTCTGGGGGTCGAACAGAAGATCCAAGAAGAGAACATATGGGAAGAGGTTATGCAGAACAATAACCCTCATGTGCAAGAAATCCAACTCACTTCTGAGGAACGGGTTGAATCACAAGATCTGTTGGAAGAAGTAAGGTTGGGAGATGCACAAAACCCCAATCCAGTGCTTATTAATAAACAGCTTGAGCCTGGTATGAAAGCTGCATTGGTGGCACTATTGAAAGCCAACAAGAATGCTTTGCATGGAGTTACAAGGAACTACCTGGCTTGGACAGGGATTGGTGGAGCATAGGTTACCTATCAAGCCACAATTCAAACCTGTGAAACAACCAACCAGGAAGATGAGTCCAGAAACTATTGCAGTGTTAAAAAGGAGATGCAGAGACTTCTAGATGCAGGTTTCATTAGAACAGCCAGGTATGTCGAATGGCTATCTAATATAGTTCCAGTCCCTAAAAAGAATGGAACTATCAGAATCTGTGTTGATTTTCGAAACCTAAATACTGCTACTCCTAAGGACGAATACCCAATGCCTAATGTGGATACACTTGTGGACAGTTCTGCTGGCCACAAGATATTATCCATTTTAGATGGGCATTCAGGGTACAATCAAATCTGCATAGCAGAAGGAGATGTGCATAAAACAGCATTTGCCTGCCCAGGTAACATTGGCATCTTCGAATGGGTCAAAATGCCATTTGGGCTAAAGAATGCTGGGGCCACATATCAAAGAGCAATGAATACTATTTTTCATGATTTAGTGGGAACTTTTCTGGAATGTTACATAGATGATATCATTGTGAAGTCAAACTCTGATGAGGATCATCTACAACACTTGGAAAAGACATTCCAACAAATGAAACGCTATCAGCTGAAGTTAAATCCAGAAAAATGTGCTTTTGGAGTATCAGCTGGGAAGTTTTTAGGGTATCTAGTTCACAGTAAAGGAATACAGGTTGACAAGAACAAAGCTAAGGCCATCATTGAGGCTAAACCACCTTCTTCTAAGAAGGAGTTGCAAAGGTTTCTTGGTCAATTAAATTTCCTTCGAAGATTTATATCTAATACTGCAGGGAAACTAAAATCTTCTCTTCTTTGTTGAAACTGAAGGAAGGGGAGGAATTCAAGTGGTCAAAGGAGCATGATGAAGCCTTCGAAGCCATTAAAAGATACTTAGCCAACCCTCCTGTATTGGCGCCTCCCATTGAAGGAAAGCCAGTAAAGTTGTATTTAGCTGCAACACAAGATTCAATAGGTGTTTTGTTGGCTCAAGACAATGAAGATGGCAAGGAAAGAGCAGTTTAGTTTATTACCTTAGTAGGTTTTTAAACTCTTGTGAATGCAAGTATGCTGCAGTAGAGAAACTATGTTTAGCTTTATTTTACGCTTCTAAGAAACTCAGGCATTATATGTTGCCTAGAATAACTTATGTTATTTCTCAAACTGATGTAATTAAGCACATGCTTTCTAAGCCAGTGCTTAGTGGGAAGATTGGGAAATGGATAGTGTCTTTAATTGAATTTTGTCTTGAGTATGTGCCTCAAAAGTCAATAAAGGGCCAAGCATTGGCCAATTTTTTGGCCGATCATCCAAATGAATACAAAGCACCAACAACGTTGGAGGCTAGTACAGTTGAAATCAGGCCATGGAAATTATGGTTCGATGGATCAAGAACTATTCAGATGGCTGGAGTGGGCATAATTCTGGAATCCCCCCAAGGCTTGAAAACCAAATATGGTTTTAGACTCAGTGAGGGACAATGTTCCAATAACCAGGCAGAATATGAAGCATTGATTATTGGACTAGAAATTTTGCTTCAATTAAGGGTTAGTGTTGCTGAAATCTTTGGAGATTCTCAGTTAGTGATTAACCAACTAAATGGACAGTTTAAATGTACTAGTCCAGCGCTGATAATTTATTATCAGCATGCTAAAGAGCTGATGGATCAATTTCATATGCTTACTTTAACTTATATTCCTAGGTTCTTTAATGAAGAGGCTGACGAAATAGCTCAAAGAGCGTCCGGCTACAAAGTTTTATCAGAAGTTGAAAAGGAATTTTGTCAATTAACTTTGAGGAAATCCCTGCCTATGTTACACAATAGGTTGACAGACTTCGAAGTATTAAACGTCAATGCTTTAACCCATCGAAATGCTGATTGGAGGCAAGCATTGATTGAATATTTAACCAAGCCAGACAGCGTTGCAGACAAGGCAACCAAATTGAAAGCAATGAACTATATAATGTATAATAATGAGCTATTCAAGAGAGGAATGGATGGTCTTCTTTTGAAATGCTTGAGCAAGGTAAATGCATTTAAAGTAATGGCTGAAGTGCATGAGGGAATCTGTGGAGCACATCAAGCTGGCATAAAAATGAGATGGTTAATAAGGAGATATGGGTATTATTGGCCCACCATCCTCAAAGATTGTATAGATTATGCAAAGGGGTGTCAAGCCTGTCAAAAAACAGGTCCACTCAAGCATTTACCAGTCACAGATTTGCAATATGTAATAAAACCGTGGCCCTTTAGGGGATGGGCTATGGACATGATTGGGATGATTTATCCTCCTTCATTGGAAAAGCATAAATTTATCCTAGTAGCTACTGATTATTTCACAAAATGGGTAGAAGCCCAAGCCTATCAGGAGGTCAAACAAACCCACGTAATAGATTTCATAAAGGGAATCATATACAGGTTTGGGAGTCCTCAAACAATAACAGTGGACAATGGTTCCATATTCGAAGGACGATTGGTAAAGGATTTTGCCACGAACCATGGAATTTCATTAATATATACTAGTACTTATTATGCTCAGTCCAATGGTCAAGCAGAATCAACTAATAAAATTATCAAGAAGGGGATCCAAAAAATGGTGGATCAAAACCCAGAAATTTGGCATGATCTGTTACTTGATGTGTTATGGGCATATAGGAATACAAAAAGGACTAGTACAGGTACCACAGCATTTGCATTAACATATGGGCATGACGCTGTGTTACCCATGGAGATCACTGTAAGATCCCAGAGAGTAGCATGTCAGAATGATTTAGACACAGGATCTTATCATCAGGCCATGCATATGGAATTGGAAGATATTGATGAGGCTAGAATAAAAGCTTTAAACCAAATTATGCTACAAAAAGCAAGAATAGCCAGAAGCTATAACAAAAGAGTGGCTCTTCGAAGCTTCGATGAAGGAGACCTCGTATGGAAAGTTATCCTCCCTATTAGGGATAGGAGAGTTAAAAAAGATGGATTAGGAAAATGGGCACCAACATGGAATGGGCCTTTTCAAATCCATAGGGTTTTGAAAGGGGGAGCTTATCATTTGAGAAATTTGAATGGTTATGTTCATCGAAGGAAAATAAACGGAAGACATCTGAAAGTTTATATTCCTTCCATATGGGAGTCCTTCCACAAAAGGTAGTGGAAATAATTTGGTTACACACATCGATGGTTCTGACTGGCTGATGTAGTGTTGAGTGATTTGATGCTAAAAACTTTTTTAAAAAAAAAAAATTACTTTTTAGCATTCGAAGACACAAACGAGTCACCATACTACTAATCGAAGCTATAAAGAATCGAGGATAGCCAAGCAAGAGTTTCATTTCATTAGTAAAAAAAAAAAAGACCCAAGCAGGTCTAAGTACAAAACAGACCCAAGTAGGTCTGAACAAAAAAAAAAGACCCAAGTGGGTCTGAACAACAAAAAGACCAACTCTGGTCCAAAAAGCAAAATGAAGACCATTGTTGATCTTCATAGTCCCAAAGGAGAATCTTCAGGAGGATCCTCCCTCTGGGGGACTTTTTGCCTCATGAGCCGAGAGGACGGTCGAGAGATCATCCCAGGTCCTAGCCAAACAGAGGCGTGAAGCTGTTTCCACACACACCAGCTGGCTTCGAAGCTGAGCGATCTCACTTCGAAGGGCCTGGGACTCAGCATGGACGTCTCTCTTCAGCTCCATGATCATGTTAGTCAGGTTGGCCAATTGACTAGTGAGATCATCAAGATTTGGATGGTTTTCAGCCATGTTGTTTGTTTGAAAGAGATGCTGTGATCTATCGACGTCTAGGTGTATTTATAGCCCAAAGAAATACGGGGAGTCCGCCTCATTTATTACCATTATTAAATGGGTTGCAGACGCGTAAAGCCTGGAAGGTGAAGGGTTTGAGAGCATTAGGCGTCATACGTCAGAAGTATATGATCTTTTACAGCTTACGAGGAGACGGCTAAGAAACTACTGGAATTAATTAAGTTAGTTGAAACGATTGGAATTACTCTAGATTAGCTTTCGAAGTATCAACACATTTCGAAGCAAAAGTAATAAATAGACATGGAATAAAGGAATACAGCATTGGAAGGAGGATTTCTGTTTGTATTTTCCTTCATGCTATCATGTTTTCATTAATAACATTAAATAGAAAGGGATGGCTAAGAACACCAGTTTATTGGTCAAAGCCTTGGTAAATAATTTCTTTGCTCATAACAGTTACACAGAAGGTTACATTGGAGAACCTATCTAGAGCATAATAGTATCATGGAGGAGGATCTCTAGGGATCAACCAACTGAGATCCAAAGACTTGAACCAAGCTTCATTGGAACTTGATTCTATTCTCCCTACAAAGCTCCATTGGTAGGGAGATAGAGCTCGAAGCCCATTCTTCCTTCGAAGCAACAGCCCAGTACAGGCACATCATGAGTGTTGATGTGTCTATACCTAAGGGCTTTAGGGTTCAAGGGAAATATCATGAGGGTTGATGTGACTATGTTTCGAAGCTTTTCTTCATAAATACAAGATGAGGCTTCATGATAGTTATCTTTCTTGTAGCTTTACTTGAAAACTTGGTTTGAATGATACTACAGGAAGGAGAAGTGGAGAAGATGATCTGTAAGTTTTTTCTTTTCCCAGAGACCTCTATTTATACTAGTAGATAGTCATTAATGACTCTTTAAGATACGGTAGGTGAGAAGTTGGCACAGTAAGCTTTTAAGCAATAGGAACTAGTGTCAATCTTAATTACAGTTGTACTTATCCCAGAATTGAATTGAATAATAAAAAAAAACGTACAAGCTGTGTGAAGTTACAAAAAGGGGCTTATTACATCACGAATAGTGGTTAGTAGCTCTCGAAGAGAATTAGAGTTAGCATCCAAAAGTGAGGTATGGATAGCTTTTCTTCTCTGTTCCTTTCGAAGAAAAGGAATAAGCTGTGGAAGCGTCGATTCATCCCGTAATGCTTCGTCTTCAAGCTCTGGAAAGCCATTCGAAACTTCAGCTATCTCTTCCCTGACCTTCTTCATTTCTTCTTGTAACCACTTCATTTTCTTGTCAAGTTCTGAAAGTTTGTCCCTTCGGGCTTGATAAAGAGACAGACGAGAAGCAGTCTCAAGTGCTTTGGCCTCCAATTTGTTGGTTTTCTCAATAGTTGTGCCAATGCTTTCAGACAAGAAGTGGTTATAAGCAATCAATTCACTAAATTGTTTGAGGTGCTTTTGAAGAGTGAAGTTGATTGAAGAAGGGAGTCCTTGGGAAAGGGACAAGGCCTGATAACATACCTCGAAGTGGTAAGTTAAACTATGATCAATCAAAGTAGGAAGTCCTAAATGATTTAAAGATTTTAGAAAACTTTTTAGTGTTAGAACTTCTTCCTTTGAAGGAATATGTTTAATCTTAAAGGAAGGTAAGTCAGAGGGCATGGAAGGGCTCAAAAGTTGCTGAAGGCTTTCGAGAGAATTCGAAGAGGAAGGGAGGATGGGATCAGCAATCTGATTACAAAATTTTTCCAATTGACTCTTAAAGAGGGATATATCGAAAACCACTAAGGGCAAGTCAATTGGAGCAGAGGAAGATGAGGGATGATCTTCAGGAAAAAGGGCCATGCCTATTCCCTGCATAAGATTTATAAGTTAAGGTTAAATAGAATGTAAAACAAGAAAAGAAAGGTATGATTAAGTATCAAGAATACCTGATCTGAGGAGGAGGTCAAACTGGAGCCTTGATCCTCAGCATTTCTAAGAATATGGCTCTTCGAAGCCAAAGTAGGGTCCATCCTTAAGGGTCCCTCCCCTGAAACCGATAAGGAAGTAAAGGGGAAGTCTCCCTGAAGAATGGGAAGTGGCCCCAGAGTCTTCGAAGGAGCCAAACTAGCCACTACCTGTGCAAAGGTTGGCTCAGTAAGAAATGACAGCAAGGCGTGCATGTCAAAGTCTTTCTGTGTAGAAAGAGCTTGAACAGGGGATGCCTGTAATAAAGCAAAAGAAAGTTAGAGTAAATCTTTTCATAATTCGAAAGGCGAGTATTCAGAAGATACCTTGTAAGGGGCAGCTGCTGATATTGGAATTGAGGGCTCTATCACTTCTTGTTGAGGGCAGGGAACAAGAGCTAGGTCCACCGCCTTAACAGGGGATACAACCTGGGCCTACAAAGAAGTTAGCAGCAAATCACGAGCACAGGAGACACATGAGAATGTATGCAGTTTAAACTAACTTACCTCTTTTGGGGAGGAGGACTTCGTTGGAGAAACAGGTCTCTTGGGAGGAGTTGTTTTCCTCACATAGCGGAGGGTCTCCTTCATCTGCCTTGTTTCACCTGGTTCGAATTCAAGAATTAGAATTACAGTGAAATCCTCTACTGAATCATAAATGAGGAAGGAATTTACCCCTTGAGGCCAGCATCTCTGTGTCACTCTCTGTCTCTTCATCACTAGAAGAAACCAGAGGACCACGCTTCCTGGTGGTCCTTGTCCTCTTCGAAGCTGAAAGGAAAGGGGTAAGAGGGTGGCTCGGATAAATGGTATGGGGGTTTTAAAAAATTAATTGGAGGAAAGGAAACCAACCTGGAGGTGCAGCTGAGGGCTCAAGATAGTGCTTAGTAGGAATTACTTCTGTAGGCTGAGAAGTAATCTTTCTCTTCTTCGAAGCACTTTCTGGAAAAGAAGTGGCACCTGTAGGATGGAATGCAATTAGGTTTGGTTTCAGCAAAAAGAAGAGATGTTCAGAGATAATTACCTCTTTTTTGTGTTACCCTCGTAGGTTGTCTTCTTGATGGAGAAGGGGGAACGACCATTGCTATAGGGGAGGCTTCGACTGGAGTCAGTCTTTGTTCAACTTCGCCTCCAGTAATGTCTTCGATCCCTCCAGCCAAACCAAATTCATTGTCAGAGGAAAAAGATGACGAGTTATTTTTTCCTCCATGCCCAAACTCAGACTTCTCGAACCCAATGTGGGCTAGAAACCGTTTGAAGGGTTTAATCCCTGAGAGGAAGGAGCAGTTAGAGTGCCACCAGTTGTCAAATGCAGGGGTGGTGCGCACTTCAGGTTCCCTGAACTCCTGAATCACTGTTCTCCTCAATGCATGTCTGGCTTGGGCAAACCCCGTCAGAAATTGGTCAGCCATGATCGGTGATCGTTCAGACATACAGATGTTGGCGAGGCCACAGTAAGGAGTGGGTATGCCTTGAACAAAGTCCAGTTGCCTAGCAAATTGTGCAGGGCAATATACCTCTGCATGTGCTATGGACTTGAGGGTATTCGACGAGGAAATGAAGATCTCTCTGCTTGTAAGAATGTTGCCCCATGCTTGGATAGCTCGAGAGGATCTTCCCCGTTTGTCTGCCAGGATGTCGAACAACCATGTTGGCCCAACAAGAGTAGGGTATGGATTGGGCCACTCCCTATCTGAGGCTAGACCAGCAAAAAAACAGAGATAGTATACCAAAGTCTGTGTTGTGCTATCCTCTGGGTGAACGTAGTTGTCACCATGAACATTGGGCGCCTCGACGGCACCAGTAAGGGATGTGGGTGTTTTGAAGGGACCCAGCTCAGGAAAGTAAGCATGAAGCCAAAGTTGAATAAACCATTGGGGCCCTCCCTGCGAATGGTTCAAACCCTTCTGGTAGAAGTCGAACCCAGCTTTGTAGACATGACCCAAGAAGTAGGAGGCGAAGTCAAACTCTTCTCCTCTAGCAAGTGCCAGTGCCAATGGGACAAATTCATTCATCACTCTTTTCCCGGAGTGGCAGAAGATGTGTTTGCAGAGGGTGTAAAGAATGTAGGCAAAAAACTCTGTCTCAGTCACTTCTCCTACCAATTTCCGTTCTCTGTGGTAGAACTGGGAAAAAGCCCCGTTGGTGGCAGTCAAACGGGTAAACCCCTCGGGAGGATGGAACTCCTTGGTAGGGTCGAATTGGGGGCCATACGGAATAAGCCCCAACATTTGGGTAACATCCAGAACTGTGGGTGCCATCATGCCACAGTTAAAGCGAAAGAAGTTGAAAGATGGGTCCCAAAAGGCCAGGGCGGCCTGAATCAGAGGAGGATTTTGTGGGACCCCCCTTCGAAGGAGGGTAATAATTCTTTTTAAACCCACCTTCTCTAAGTCGTCCGACTTCGCAGCCAACATACGGGTGGTCCATATCTTCCAATCCTTGTCCAATGTGGGCCAACAGGGGAAGGATTTCTTTGGAAAATTTTGCCAATCCTGGTTCGAACAAGCCCGGATTTCAGCATCCCCTAATCGAGGATAGTAGAGAGAAAGGCTAGCAGGGATTTCTCCTATGAGTTGAGGGCCTAAAATGTAAGTACCTTCTTCGCTAGGGTTTGGAATGAAACCCTGGAATCGAGATAGGGCTCTTTAGTCGGTCCTGGTGTTTGTCCTGACACGAACCGTCTCAAGGCCAAAGAAGGAGTAACATGTTCTCGAGCTGTTGGATTGCTGGAAGAAGCCATTGATTCAGTTTGGGTTTAGCGTTGATGACGAGGAGAAAGAGAGAGGGTTTCTGTTCTTGAGAGTTTTGAGTTTGAGAAAGCTTGAACGAATAGAGTGTAAGGGGTGGTTTTGAATCAATTCCGCTTTTATACTCCTGCAGGTGGGCCAGGCCTGTAGTGGGCCCGTACTCTGGGGTCCGCTGGGGTTGGTTTTTTCTCTTTAGTAGAATTTCTTATTATTAGAATTTCTATTTTAACAATAAGCCCAAGTCCAGCGTGTTGAAAAAAGAAATTTCATTGAACAAACCTACTGGATTACAAAATTGAAATTTACGTATTTACAAAAGGGAAAAAGCAAAACAAGGGAAATTCTAGTTCCTATGAAAAGAAGCACAGATTAGGCCTTCGAAGGGCTTGGGTGCTGAGCGATTGCTTTTTTATTCTCAAAATAATGAGGAAAGGACCAAGTAACAAGGCTATGGAACTTGTTCCATGCAAACTGGAGGAATTTCAGCTCCATTTTCCTCATGTCCTCTTTGGAGTCTGACTCCAATTTCTTCTCCAGCAGGGGCCTGAAGCGGAGCACCAAAGCTTTGGCTTTCCTTCGAAGCCGAGCCTCTTTTGTTGGACGCTTCATTTGTTGCCTTTTGAAGCGCCTTCGAAGCTTTTTGTCAGCATGGCCAGGCACCACTTCGAAGGACTCAGTAGTGAAGTTATGGATTTGGTCATGCAGTTTTTCAATCCTTTCCTTAGTAAGAGCATAGTCTTGAAGGGATTGATCGAAGCAATACGCAGCAGTATTGGCTTCGAGCCATGACTTGATCACTGGTAAGAAATCCAGGAAGCAGTGGATTTGATAGGAAACCGCAGAAGGGATGGAACATAGCACCAGTGTTTCACAAGCCCATTTGAAATTGGTGAGTGGGACTTGTTCCTCCAGGATATGGATGTCCAGAAAGGAGAAAGCTGCAAGAAGCTGCAAAGCTTTGCTCTTGTCAGCAGAGTAGATGGAATAACCATATTGCCATTGGAAATGAGGGGTGTTAATGGCAAGGTTATTCACCTCATTGAACCAGTCGGGCTCTTCAGGAAGAGGAATTAGCTTGTTGGTCTCTTCGAAGTCAGCTGGGAAGTGTGGGGTTTGCACCTCTGTGAGCCAGAGGGTTTTTTGGGCTTGGGCCATGCGTTTGAAGTCACAATAAGGGGCCGGCCCAAGATAGTTTTCTTCCTGTTTAAGGAAAGGAGAAAATTTGAGAGAAGAATAAATGGATTCGAGCATGCCCATGTGAACGGTATCGTTACCACTCAGGGGTAGGAATTGACTCGCAAAAATGGTTCGAAAGTGATGGAATTTATGAGGTGTGGGATCAGGTTGATCGAACCGGACCAGAATGGTGCCAGTATTGGTATTAGTAGGGTTTTCTTCCCATGAGCCCCAGTTGGACCCATCGAACGAATTCGAACGGGTTAAAGAGGAGTCCCAACCTGTGGTAGATGGGTTGGGAGTATGGAATGTTTTATCCGAAAGGATTTTGCTTGCTAACATTCGAGGAGAGTTTGGAGGAGACATTTGAGGAGAAGGAGTTTGGCAATCGAGATTGTCCAAGATAAGATTGATTTCTGGAAGAGAGTCCATAAACTTAAGATTTCTTAATAAAAGAAAACTCAAATTCGAAGGGGTTTATGAGAGGTAATGTAATTCGTTAAACCCTATCATTAACTGCCATTTATAGGGAAATTATTGTAGCTATCTTTGGGAAGCTCAATAGACGTGCATGGGAATGAAGCCCTGTCAAGCTTCGTGCATCCGAAGTTGAAGGGATATGGGCAGAGAACGTGTGCCATTAACATTTATTTAGCATAAATAAAATGTTAATGCGGGGGGTGTGTTTACATCCTAAAATATGCCACCCAATAGGAAAGTTACACGTGGCACCAAATAGTGTGTTGACCAATCAGAACACATCCTGATTAAACCCGAGATACAGAGGATTGCGGGGTTAAATGGTGATGTTGTTTTAGTACTATACGGTATCGTTTTGATTGGAACCGACAGCGTTTAGACTATAATTAAGGATGGTTTTGAAAGCAGTCTGATTTAAACCGTTGATTGATCTTTGGAAACATCACACGGTATCATTACTGCTTGGTTTATAATAAATGGTGGACATGATTGTAGGGGATTGTTCTGAGCCAAACACTAAACCACGTTGCTTGGAAGTGGGAACCGTTATTTAAGCATGGAGCCACGAACACCACGATCGAAGCAAGCAGGAGAAGAAGGGATTCTGGAAATATCAGGATAACCGTTCGAAGACCTCCCTCAACCGTTTTATGTGGCCAACGTGGATATCAATCGAAGACGTGGGGGTTCGAAGGCAAGATTCAGCATCTATAAATAGAAGAAGCAATTGAAGAGAAAGGGAGGACAACAAATCCATATCATCTGACAATTCATACAAAATGATTGCTCAGAGATCTATCTTAGATTAGTTTTAGTTTAGAGTAGGATCTTTTTTGTAAGTTGAAGGCTTATTTGCATGTAAGACTACTTTCGATTAAATTCAAGTTTTCTTATTTCCTTTAAGCTCTTTTCTTACCAAAGAATAGTTGTTTGCAAGTTCGCTTTTGATTAAATTCAGTGTGCTTGCATTTCTTTATTATTCTTGATAAAATCTTAAGAGTGTTTGTATACAAACTTACCTTTGATTAGATTCAGGTTTGTTTGTGTTCAATCATCTTTTCTGATTTCGAAGCGCGTCAATCTTTTATTTGGTTGATACCTTAAGGAAAAATCCTCTTAGTTGAGGTAATCGAACGGATAACACAATTGCCTGATTGAAATTAGTGGTTTCAAATCATTTTGAAAAGAGTAATTTCTTCTTTGAAGTTATTTCTTTTCTGGCACGCCCGCACACAATTATTTGCCAATTGATTTGAGTTAATTCAGCCCAAACAGGTTGTTTTCCCCAATTTTTAAGATCCGTCTCATTGGTATTGCTTGTTTACAAATGTATAACGACTTGTGTTTGGATCCGTTTTCACGTCTCATACAGATGATAGGACCGTTTAATTTGATTAAAATATTTCTTTAGAATCTTTGTTTAAAAAAACTCTCTTAGTCAAATGTTGATAGGAATTTGACCAATTTGTTCACTTTGTGATTCTTGAAAATTGAAGAAATTAATCAAGCCATAGTTGATATCTAAACTTATTTTTTTGTCAAGAACTCTTTGAAAGCATTTAAACAAATTAAATGACTTTTAGTATTTGTACGATACCCCAAAGCGAATTCTTTAAAAAAAACGATCTACATCTGGTGTCAAATGGCATGCACAAAGGCCTTCCACGAAAATGCTTGCCTATGTGAAATCAAACATCAAAGACCAATAATTTATCATTAAAGTCTTGTCCACACAGACTTTATCATTAGTTTTCTTTCTGCCTTTATCATTTTCCTGGAAGTTCCCAAGCTGGAGAGAGAGAGTGGGATAGATGAGAAATTCTTCGATGCCGAGCGGCCATGGTGCCACGTGGTGCCGAGTAGATCTCAGCCGTTCAAACATATTTTGGATGGTTCACATTTGTTTGGATAATTTTTAGTGTAAAATTACTAAAATACTCCCTCAAATTCAAACAAATCTAGACTGTTTAAAACATATTTGGACAGCCGAGACCTGTTGGGCACCACGTGGCACCGTGCCCGCTCGGCATTGAAGAATTTCTCGAGATAGAGAGAGAGACCCGTTTCTCACTCCAATTCCGAACGACCATTTTCCCCATTGTTTATGCACGAGATCCAACAATCTTCACTTCCTTCTCCAAACAACATTGGGAACGAACTCCCTAATCTTTTGTGGGCGAACTCCCGAATCTTTTGGTTAGTATCCTGATACGCAATTTTTTTTGTTCAATGGTATGCATATTTTCTTTGTTTATGGTAGCAAATTCTTGTCTTGCTAGTTATGCATTTTTATAATATTAGTTATGCATTCTTTTGGCTAAGTTACGGATGGAGTGAACGTGAATTCCGCTACTGGCTTTGGTGTTTATTTTGGTCATAATCTTGTTTCTTCTTGTGCTATGAAACAATCCACAGTGGCTCGATCATCCACTGAAACTGAATATAAAGTCATGGCTATTTAACACAGCTGCATACTTGGTTTGGATTCAGCGGTTACTTTCTGAACTATATGTTCCTGTGACTCCTCGTGTTCTATGGTGTGATAACTGTTCAGCCGTTGCTGGGCTTCTAACCTTGTTAAATAGTGGCCAACTCATCAATCCATGTGAATATGGATCGGATTGACCAATTAGAGTGATTTGTGTTTCTTCTAACCTTGTTATATATTGGATTCTTCTCTGTTGCAATCATCGAACATAATCAATGGAAAGTAAACCATTTCGATCATATATTGTTACTTTGGTTAGAATTTTGTTGATTTTTGAAAATATTTTTAAGTGCCAACTAAACACCGAAAAATAAAAGTTTGAAATATATTTTCCAAAAAAATATTTTACATGAAAAATATTTTACATTGTAAAACATTGTACGTACCTCGAAACAAACGGAGCCGTAACTTTTATTTCTCAAAAAGTGCTCATCATCAAAACTCCATATACAGATGTAACGAGAGTTTTGGTAGTGTTCATAGATTGTGCTTTGGAGGTACATATATGAAATTTCTACTTAGAGTGGCCAAGTCAATATTCAGGAAAAGATGTTACTTCGCAATGACTTTGTAACAAATCATTCATAATTTCCTAGATAGAGCTCATCAAATAAAAATTAAATTGTAAAACTTAGAAAGATTGTATCTCCGTTAATAGACAAAAAGCTTGTGGAAATATGCTAATCAGGCTTTTCAGAGTCTCATGATGCAATCCCCAATTTGTATAAATAGCACGAATAAGAAAGGCTCTCTTGATCGAGGCATCGCCCACATGCAATCTTATCATATAGTGTACATAAATGTTTTTACTAAAGTGTTTAGGCATACAAAAAAAAGCTATGAAAACATCATATAGTGTTCACTAAATGAACACCCATTTGTGTGGGATCCGTTTTTTGATCTCATACAAATGATCGGACCGTTCAGTTTGATTAAAATATTTCTTAATAATCACTGTAAAAAAAACTCTCTCAGTCAAATGTCGATAGGGGTTTGATCAATTCGTTCACTTTTTTTCCGGTAAAGGTACCTTTGGCATTAAAAAGCCCAAACACATGTACAAATAGTACAACGAATGAAATCACAAACCCACTCCTAGCAGGTCATGCAAGATCAAGCCAGAGATTAAAACAACCTAAGTAAAAGGCACAAGAGCCATCAAACAATACTGCACTAACAACAAAACATATGAACAAAAAGAAACACTAGAGAAGACTCCATTCCCTTCATATGTCCTTGTTTCCTTGAGAAGAATCCAACATCCTCCAAGACAACGAAGCATCATGGATGGAATTACAAACTGTAGCAGCAAGAGATCCAGGGTCCAACCTTTTGTGTTGAAAGATTCTAGCATTGCGTTCTCGCCAAATACAGTAAATTGCAGCAGCAAGGGAAAGTTTCAGCACACGCTTCCTCATACTACCCCCCTTAGAATGCAGATTAAACCACTCCTTCTCATCATCCCATCTCATTGGAGCCCTACACACATGATTTCGCCTTAAAACTTCAGTCCAAACAACACTAGAATAACAGCATTCAAAGAATAGATGATTGTGGGACTCCACAGGATCACAATCACACAAAACACAAGAAGCATCAGACACTATTCCCCAAAACGACTATCTGTCCTTCGTGTTTAGACGAATTTGCATTGCCATCCACAAAATGAAGGCCTATCTAGGTACATGCCCTTTGAACCACACAACCTTACACCATTCTTGAATGGGAAGGGCTCTCCTAATTGTATTCCATGCAGACTTCATAGAGAAAATGCCATTCTTGGATGAAATCCATATCACAGAGTCCTCCATAGATACATCAGGTAGAAACCCTTCTGGAGTGAAGTCTTTGATCTCTCTCATAATTCTGTTCCCTAGGACACTTCTAGCCACCATTCTAAATTAAAGAAGCTAAAAGAGATTGGCCTATATTAGCACAAACCCTAGTACCATACTTTTTGTATAGAGGACCCAAAGGGTGCCAGTTATCCAAACAAGCAAAAATAGAATTACCATTCCCAACTTTGTACAACATAAGAGGTTAATGTAACTCCCTTAGTTGGAAGATTTTCCTAATAGTCTAGGAACAATCAGCAGGTATCACCATGTGCCACATATTCTGACCTTTGATAATATAGGTATTAACCCACTTGATCCAAAGGGAATCAGATTTCTTACTTAAATCCCATAGAAGTTTACACATAGCTACAACATTACAGTCCTTCAGTCTTCTAAAACCCAAACCTCCTTCTTCTTTTGGAGCACAAACATTAGCACATTTCACCTTAGCACACTTATGGTTCAACTCACTACCAGACCAAAGAAAGGCCATCAATTTACTCTCAATTGCTTTAGTGCTTTTGAAGGAAGAACAAAAATCTGGCTCCAGAACACTTGGACGCTATGTAGCACAGAAATAATAAGCTGCACCCTCCTCCCATAGGTCAAAACCTTGTTGGACCAACTCACGATACACCCCAAAATCTTATCCCGGAGAATCTCACAGTCAATGGCTTTAAGTCTCGTAGAAATCAAGGGTACTCTCAACTATGTAACAGGCAAGGAACCCACAAGGATGGGAAGTACATCCCTAAGAGACGTAGCCACCTCTTCTCTGACACCACGGAAAAAACAAGTCTACGATAGCGATATCCGACTGAACTTATTTTGCGATCCTTTAAAATTGAAGAAATTAATCAAGCCACAATCGATATCAGACTGAACTAATTTTTTTCAAGAACATTTTAAAAATATTTTAAACAATAAATGACTTTTAGTATTTGTACGATACCTTGAAGTGAATTCTAAAAAAAAAACAAGTGGTTCCATCTATTATGAAGGGCTATGATGGAACCAGGGCTTATAAATAGGTGGTCAAGGTCCCCACTCTAACCCTAGCCTCTTTTCTCATACCATCCCATTGTGTGTGAGACTAAAGTCAAGATCAAGAGTAGGGTTTTGATGAGTGTCATCTCAAAACAGTCTGGTCCATTGAAAACATAAATATAGGATCATGGCAGCCTTTGCCATATTTATCATGACAGGACCCATCCATGGTCACAAATACCTATGTATTCAACTACATAGATCAAGTACGGATATGTAGCATGGAAAACGCATGCAATGTGATCCTTTATCATGCCTGTTTCCAACTGGTTCAACTTTATAACTCAATAGAGTTCCTGTATCATGCATATTTTCAAAACTTATAACTACAATTTGAAAAATAGGCAACTTTATTTCAGAATCATCAATAAACTGAAAGTGATCACCAAAAATGTCAAATAATCCATAATGAGTAGCACAACTCCCACTAATAAAATACTTCATTAGAACTAACCACTTCTTCATGAGCAACATGCTCCTTAAACACTTTAGGTGGTAAGTCCTTAGTAAGCAGATCCACAATCATGAGTTCTGTGCTAATGTACTCAATTGACATAAGATGATTCCGAATTCTTTCCTTAATGACAAGAAACTTGATGTCTATATGCTTCGATTTTGACGAACTCTTGTCATTTTTAGAATACAGTTCAGCAGCTTTATTATCACAATAAATCCTTAGTGGCTTCTCGATGTTACTCACTATATAAAGCCAAGTGATAAAATTCTACAACCATAGCGCTTGCTTTGTTTCTTTATAGCAAGCAATAACAAACTCGGAGTCCGAATGTGCAACTAATTAGATTCTTCGATATGTGAGCATATCATTTGTAAATATCTACCAAGCATTCCAGCTATGCACGCTATATTCGAATGCGTGCAAACTAGTGCATACATATGACTCCCTACTTGTCACGCCCCGCCCCACAAAACGACACCCATTGTGGGCCCGAGTCGGCGCGGCCACGTGGCATTCCCAAACGACAACCAAACAATCACTTAACAACAGATATTAACTCAGAATAAACCAGCGGAAGACTTAACATTAATATTAACAAAGGAGTCGACGTTGTACCCATAACATTACATGCTTGACATACTAAAATACACGACATCCTTGTCACAAAATGAGTCGATAATATGTACAAGACAACTCACTACCACCGACACAATCAACAACCTCAAAGCCAACCCCAAAACGCCGACTGGTAGTGGACAATCCTACGAACCCTGTTATCTGACAATCCAAAGGAAAACCAGGAGTGTGTGAGATATAGAATAAATCCAATAAAACTCAACATAAATAACTAACTGAACAACTACAATTCATATTCACAACACATGCAGTGACACGTCTGCCACATCCCATGTACCCAAGGTATTGTGTCCCGCACACCAAGCTCCCATTCACCGTAAATAGAACGGCACGGCCCACGACAAGGTGTGACTCACTCCACAAACCTTATACGGGTACAATCAACATACACCAATCACGCACACCAAATAACTAAACCAACCATAGCATGATACACAACCAACATGTTAACATCTTATTGAAGATATAAGATATCAAACACACTCACCTTTACATCGACCGAGATACGCCAAACTTATGGTTTCGGCACCTCCCAATTGACCGGCTTGACACCTTGCCACAAGTTAACCATATCAGTTTATTGAACGCTTAAACATTACAAACAACTCCCGATAACAATCTATAACACCAAAAGTAGGTTTAACGATGTTTAACGCATACAAATATGTTCATCTCAAAGACCTAGATGAGTGCCAAAACACACTTGAAGTTCAAACACAACATATCTCTCAAAACTAGTTTGAAATCCTATGACCAACCTATCGTATTTTGCCTCTAACTTCTTATAGATTCAGATTCAGATCATAAGACTACCACCATTAGAAAGTAGACTTTCAGTACATAGATTTTGATATAAAATTTGCCTAATATAGAGTCTGGACGACAAAGTTATGCTCGTCCGAAATTACACACAAAACTGCCCAAAATTGCAGATTCTGCACGTCTATCAATTTCAAATCAAAAACTGATTTAATCTAGTACAAAACATGCCACAACCCCTACATATTCCGAAAGGCATACGAGTCTAGTTTCAGAATCAATAACCCGTACGAAAACCCGATACCCGAGCTAAGAGATATGACTATTTTTCCAAAACGTGTTAGTGCAGCAAATTCAAAACTCAGCAGGGACACACCAACTTGTAAAATCCGCCAAACCTAATTCATGCGTCTAATAAACCCCAAATTTGGTACACACTGTTATCACTCATCAAAGTTTATTCTTGATTTTTTCCAGATTTTTCACAACAAGGGAACCTAGTCAAAATCGCCTCCAAACTCAGGAATTCTGTGCAGCCAAGCACAATTTCCAGAAAACCAATCTGTGTTCGAAAATTCATTAAAAATCGAATACTCAATACTTTTTAGTAATTCCAACGCCAAAATATCACCAACTTATTCATATTTCAGACTCACAATGACCCATAACCAGGAGGATTGGTTAACTATAAAAAAATTGATGAAAGACACAGATCTGTAAGCTGTTTGCACAAAACCAGCAATCCGACCACAGCTTAGTTAATGATTTTTATCTTTTTCCTCACTTCTCAGAAAATTCTGAAAATTTAACACGATACAATACACACACCAATGAACCTTCAGTAAAAATACCAGAAATTAACAAGCTCTTTAGGTACCTTGAATAATTTCGTGAAGAGCAGCCCTGCACCTATTTTCTTCTTCTTCTTTCTCTTCTCCTCTTCTCATCCAAAACTTCTGTGATGCTCCCAAGTGGTATGGGAGCATCATACTCCCAATGAATTACAGCCTTTGGATTGAAAATAAATAAATCACAGCCCTTAGATCAAAACCAAAAACTAAAAATAGGGTGGTTTTGTTACAAAACGAGGTACTTTCGATCTAAAAAACGGAGGATTACTTACCACAGAACAGACAACACTTACCATTTGCTTAGGCAACACTTACCATTCACTAAGGCAGAACTTACTTGTGTAGTAAGTTCTCCCTTAGTGAATGGTAAGTGTTGCCTTAGTGAATGGTAAGTGTTGTCTGTAATTCATTGGGAGTATGATGCTCACATACCACTTGGGAGCATCATAGCCATTTCCCTTCTCATCCGTGTGTGTCTCTCTCTCTCTCTCTCTCTCTCTCTCTCTCTAGTGTCGGCAGAAACAAGATAGGAATGGGAAGAATATCTGTATACTCTAGAGAAATTATAAGGTGTAACTATACCACCCCTCCACTTATGCAACCACCCAAAATACACACCAGGTCCTCAAACTTCTAATGCATGCAATCTAACCCCGAATCATATAATTCCAATAAAAAGTGAATTAAATATTCTAAATATCCGGAACGGGTATTACACTGCTGCTGATGCATAAAGGATGTCTCCTATTTGTTTACTTTTTAAATCATTCTTTGGGGATTGGAGCAAACTCATTATGCACAACTTTGCATGCCAAATCTACAGAGCACCTTATCGATATACGACTTTTGTGATAAGCCAATAGCGCTACTTGCCAGTAAGATATCGACACATAATACGAGAAAAAAAAAAATTTGCTCCCATTGATCTTATGATAGACACATTGATCCATAGCATTTTCCTTAAAATAAAAAAAGGAAATTACTTGATCAAATTTCTGATACCATTGACGGGATGCCTGCTTTAAGCCATAAATGGATTTCCTTAGTTTGCAATCAGAAGTTCTGATCCTTTAGCACTTTCAAATGAGTATGTTGGGGTTCTTCCATATTAGAAGCTAGGAGACAACTCAGGAATAGTTTGGTGGTTTGCATCCGCATTCTGCACTAAGATAGGTGTGACCACATCATCAGTCCCAACATGAATCATTTAAAATTCAAAATTCCTGGATTGTACACTCCCACTACATTCAACATCCTCAATAAATTTGGCATTATCCGTCTCAATTATGGTATCTATGGAAGAACAATAAAACTTAAAACTCATTAATCTTTCCGAGAATCTAATAAAACAACAGCTAACAGTTATCGAGTCCACCTTCCTTTGTTAGGCCTATAAGGCCTAGTCTCAGTTGGACAACCCCAGATATGGAAGTACCTAAGACTAAGCTTCTTTCCAATCTATAACTCGTATGGGGTTTTAGCTACTACTTTATTAGGTACTCAATAAAAGATATAAATTGCAGTCTTTAAGGCTTCTTCCCAAAAAAGATCTGGCAAAGAAATAAAAAATTAGATACCATACACCATAACGAGAATAGTCATCTGGAAAAATGATAAAATACCATTGAGCATCCCAAGAAGCCATAGGGTATGGACCAGAAAACGGTATGTATCACCTTCTAAAACGTCTTAACTCCTTTGGGCACCAATTATCTTTACATTTGTTTGCTTCCTCTTTATACATTCAACACAGATTTTGAAATCTAAAAAATCAAGAGGATCAAGAATTCTACGTGACACAAGCCTTTCAATTCTCTCTTTTGAGATATGTCACAAACGCTTGTGCCACTATATAGGGGAGTCCTCATTAATTAATTTCGCTTCGTACCATATTAGTCAACATACAAAATTTCATTTAAACTTTAAGTGAGAGACATTCAAGTCTAACCTGTATAGACTATCAACTAGATATCTAGTACTAAAAATATTAAAAAAAAAATTTTTAAAAAGGTCTAAAACTTCCGTTACCAAATGAACAAGTATAATCGGATTTGTCCAAACAGGAAACAGAAATCAAATTCCGTCTAAATGATAGTACATAAACAGTCTCATCCAAATTCAAATAAAAACTAGATTCTAATTTAAGTCTATAGACTCTTATTTCCTCAACACGAACTTTATTGTCGTCCCATATTAATGAAACTTTCAGCATCACTGGGTGTTCGCCTCTTTAGACAATCCTGCATGGACACACTTATGTGAATAATTGCACCAGTTTCTATCCACCAAGTGTTGAATGGTATTTCAGCTAAATTAAATTCACAGCAAACAAAACTAAATTGATTACCCCTCTTTGCGAGCCACTTGTGATATTTGGGACAATCCTTTTTCACATGACCAACAACCTTTTTGCAAAAGAAACAGTGAACACCTTTATCCTGAATCTGTTGCAAAGTTGTCTGTGAAGCCCCAACATCTGCAGTTCCATTAGCCTTAGGGTTTAATTTTCTTTTCTTTGTGCCTG
The DNA here is from genome assembly GCA_014282245.1 of Rhododendron simsii. NCBI lineage: Eukaryota > Viridiplantae > Streptophyta > Magnoliopsida > Ericales > Ericaceae > Rhododendron > Rhododendron simsii. Next base: position 16,590,273 of record CM024953.1, read on the forward strand.
AATAACCATGAGAATGAGTTGCCAAGTGAGCACTTTCTGTTCTTTCTTGTTTCATCCTTTCTTCCTCTTGCACACGTTGAGCAATGAGCTCATTAAGAGTCCATTTCTCCGTTTGAGTATTATAATTAATTTTGAAGGGACCAAATTGTGTAGGAAGTGAAATCAAAATGAGGAACACAAGGATGTCTTCAAAAAATTGTAACTTTAGTGCCTTCATCTTGGCGACAATATTGGACATTTCCATAATGTACTCCCGTATATTTCCTTTGCCATTATACCGCATGGTGACAAGTTTGCTGAGAAGCGTACATGCCTCCACCTTTTCCGATGCAACAAATCGGTCTGCAATTTGGCTTAGAAATTTCTTGGCATTCTCTTCCTCAGGCATTGCACCTCGAATAGTCTCAGAAATAGAGTGCTTTATTATCATAAGACTCATACGGTTAGAGCGCTCCCACTTTTCATAGGTTAAACCTTCATCAACTGAACTTTTATCAGTGAATTTAGGAGGCTCATCAACACGTAGTGCATAATCCAAATCCATACACCCAAGAGCGATTGTAACATGCTCTTTCCATTTTGCAAAATTGGAACCCGTAAGAACTGGAATGTTCAAATTGGCAGATATAAAAGATGCATTCACTATAACATCACAAAAGAAAAACTCACAGTTAACAAATATCCATCTACTTTAGTGCAATAATAAAAATAAGAAAACTTGAGTATAATTATCATGCAAAATTTGGTCTAATTGTAAGGGCAAACAATTAGACAAATAAAACAAATTTTGATATTTGTGTCTTTAATGGTGGGCCCTTTTGAGAAACCTAACGCACCATCATAACCAAGTCTTTAGAAAGTAATTACAATATGCAAGTGGTCTTCTCACCAATAAGGCTAGTTAATATGAACAATATAAATTGGGCCTGGCCAATCAAAAGCCTTCCTTTGGGCCGACTATTGAACGAATAGGCAAATACTAGAACTATATTATTAAAAAAACAACTACCTTATACTGTTTAAAATCCGGCAAGATAATAACCTTCCTTTGGGCCTATCACTATCCGCATGGATCCAAACGTAACTTTATGTAATCCAAAACTTTTATCTTCAAATTCAAGAAAATCTCCATGAGACCACTTTGGTGGTATCACTTTAATTTTCCCAAACCCTAGATATGGATTACAAAACAATCTTTATGCCCCAAACTAAATCCTTAATTGAAACAAGTAATGACCATGAATTTTAATCGCCGTATAGTCCCACTGTATCATAGCGGCATAAAAAATTAAAAAGCTTTGATTTTCTTAACAGTAGTATGTGATCAGCAATCTAACCAACATTGGCACCAAAAAAAAAAAATGTATATTGAAATCACTGGTCTCGACCAATATATAATACAAAATTATTAGACAAAATGTTAGATTCTTGTTACTACTAGGCAACAAAAGTTACCGCCAGATGGAAAAGGAATTCAAAACTGATGTTTCAATAGCCGCACGCCGCCATACAAAACCGTATTACAGTAGGTAAACCGTATTACTGTAGCCATAATAGATCAATTCAATAAACTATATTGATCCAAGCATTCAAATGGCAAGGAACGACAACAAACGGGATTTGGAAATTCAGCCGAGATTGGAATTATTACTTGTTCATGAATAAAGGAAAAACAAACTTTATATTTTGCTCAGTTATCTGACAAGAGGCTCTGATACCACTTGTAGGATTTCATAAGAAACCCTAAACCCAAGAATTCATGTCAAACTATTGAAGAAAATAATACCGGATGCGCACCTGTCGTCATGGAGGATGAAAACCTTATTGCGTGGTTATTCGTCTTCCGCCTCCGAAACTCTACTCTTGATCTTGACCATAGTCTCACACTCGATGGGGTGGTATGAGAAAAGAGGCTAGGGTTGGAGTGAGGACTTTGACCACCTATATATAAGCCCTGGTTTCATCATAGCCCATCATAATAGATGGAACCATATTGGGCCCTTTAATTAGTCTCTACATATAAAATAAGCTTGCACCACTTAACGCACGTGATATGACCCAAATACGTGCTAATAGAGCCGTGTCCATTACCCGGGTCACATTAATTAAACGATCACAACCTTATGGTAATACCGACATCACTCAACCCTTATTCGACAACATACAATGTTCAATTTTATGATCTATATAGGCCCACAAACAGAAAATTGTTAACATAAAGATCTTCAAGGAAAATTCTTGGCATTTGTGAAATCGAACATGAAAAAGTAAGTAAATGGTAGTATATACAATCAATTCTACGCGTAAGTTTGTCCACACAGAGATCATCATTTTCTTCCCACTTTCCTCTTTTTACTTTTTTTTTGACAAGTCTTTTTCTCTTTTTACTTGGTTACTTGCCTGGAAACTTCCCAAGCTGGAGAGAGAGAGAGAGAGAGAGAGACCCGTTCCTCATTCTAATCCGAACGACTATTGTCGCCTTTTTCCCCATTGTTTATGCAGGAGATCGAACAATCTTCACTTCCTTCTTCATCTCTGTGTATTGGGATTCAAAAAATTCAGCCATCACTCCATGTGCACTCTCTCTCTCTCTCTCTCTCTCTCTCTCTCTCTCTCTCTCTCTCTCTCTCTCTCCCTCTCTCTCTCTCTCTCTCTGGTCCATCTTTGTCAAAGTCCCTCGATTTATTGATTTCTAACGTGGCTTCTATAAACTGTCTTTTTATTTTGCTGATGATGATAGATATATAGGAGGCGGATCTCTTGAATTGGTTCTACAAACATTGCGAACGAACTCCCTAATTTTTTGGTTAGTATCTTGAGATCAGTATATTCTACTCACCGCGCGCTCATATTTTTTGGAGGATGATTTGCAATTTTTTTCTGTTCATGGTATTCATATCTTCTTGTTTATGGTAGCAAATTTTTGGCCTGTTTTTTTTTTTTTTTTTGGTAAGTGTACAATTTTATAACCAACCAAACCAGAAATCAAAGGGAATAAATCCCAATACAAGTACCTATACACAGGAGTATAACCTCACAACAATCTACATTTGTAGACACAAAGAGAAAACAAAATTACGGAGTAGCATTCCCAAGGACTCTACTTGAGATATTCCATTGGCTACAAAGCCTTTGATTCTCAAGTGAATTTGGGAAGTGCTTCCAAGTACAGACCCGAAGCCTTATATTTTCATCAAGATGAGCTAGCACGTCATTGACACTTCTAGGCCTTCCCCCAAAAACTATGGAATTCCTTTCAGCCCAGATGAAATACACTCCTGCAGCAAAAGCTATTTTGAACAGCATGGAACGGAAACTTTTGCCTTGACAGAAACTAATGGCCCAAGTCACTTCCCTGTTCCAAGCCTCAGCTCCTCGGTAAATCTGGAATCTATGTAAAATCACTTCCCAAATAGAGCTAGAGAAACCACACTCAAAAAATAAATGTTGCAAAGTCTCATCGCATTGGGAACACAAAACACAACCAGGTTCAATCTCCATGCCCCTTGCGAAGCCTTTCCTTAGTTGCCAACCGCTTCAAACATGCTAACCATAAAATAAAAGACCATTTAGAAAACATTATTAGAAGACCAAACAAGAGAGGCCATGGAACCTTTGGACCTTTGTGTCTAATAGACTCCCACGTGTGTTTTGTAGTATAAGCACCAGTCGGAGAGATAGTCCACACCACTTCATCACAGCTGTCCCTTTGAGGCTTCAAAGAGTCTGGAATTGAAAGCTGAATCTGTTGCAACAAATTGGATCTAGGCCTAGGCCAGTGCCATTCACCATTAAGAATAACAGAACTCACTTTTGCAAATAAAGATCTTCCCATGGTAGCAATTGAGCGATCATCAAGAAGTTTGTACAAGGGGCCTTTGGGATGCCAATTGTCAAACCATATAAAAGTATTGCGACCATCTCCTATAATATGCTTCACAAAAGGCTAACCCACACGTCGAAGTTTCAACAATTTTCGAATAGTCCATGAACAGTCTTGAGGCACCTTCATAGCCCATATATTTTGATCTCTTATCATATAACTGTGAACCCACTTGACCCACAAGGTGTCCTCTTTCTTGCACAAAGCCCACAAGTGTCTCAACATGGTGGCCTTGTTCCAGACCTGCAGGGACTTCAAGCCCAAACCACCCTCAGCTTTGGGAGAGCAAACTTCTAACCAACTAACTTTAGCCCCAATTTTTTTCAGATGAATACCAGACCACAAAAAGGCTCTCAGTATAGCCTCAATTTCCTTAATAATTTTCTGTGGTAGAATAAACAATGAACACCAATAAGTCTGCATACTTAAAAGAACGGATTGTATCAAGAGAGCTCTTCCACCATAAGATAAACGACTATTATTCCAGCTAGCAATTCTCTGATGGGTTCTGTCCTTCAACTGAACACAATCCTCATATCGAAGCCTAGTGGAAATAAGGGGCACACCCAAATAACAAACTGGTAAAGTACCCTCAGGAATTGGAAGAAGATTCAGAATGGCAGCCTTGACAGATTCCTTAACCCCAGAAAAAAATATCTGACTTTTCTGAAGATTAGGTTCTAAACCAGAAGAATGATAAAATTCCTCCAAAGTAGATTTTATAACCCCAATAGAAGAGATATCAGCCCCGGCCAGTAGAAAAAGATCATCAGCAAAGGCTAAATATGATATGCTCAAATTGCTACACTTGGGGTGGAATGTAAACTGACCTTGAGAGATTTTCTTTTGAAGAATGGCATGCAAACCCTCCCTTACCATAAGGAATAGATAGGGAGAGATGGGATCTCCCTGTCGAAGCCCTTTTTCTCCCTTAAAGTATCCCTGTAACTCCCCATTAATAACCACAGAGAACATAGCAGAGGTTATACATGTCCTAATCCAAGTGATAAACAGGGGAGGAAAGTCCATGGCACTCATAACCTCAAACAAGAAATCCCAATCAACTGAGTCGTATGCCTTCATTAAGTCTATTTTAATAGCACACCTTGCAATACCAGAGTCCCTTTGATAATTCCTCACTAGTTCTTGCATCAACAAAATATTGTCTGATATAGATTGACCTTTGACAAAGGCAGCCTGGGCTTTATTAATGACAAAGGGAAGGACAGGTTGTAACCTATTAGCTAGCACCTTGGTTATTAATAAAATTCTTTAAAAAAAAAAAAAGAAACAGCTCATAGTTAGTTAGTGATCAACTCATCATCAATCCATGTGAATATGTATTCACCAATTAGATTAATTTGTGTTTCTTGTTAGCCAATCAAATGTCAATTAGAATTTTGTCAAGCTGAAGTTCACAAAATCTTGATTCGTCTTTCTGCAGTGTGGATCTATAAAAAACATATTGTGTTGTGTGCATAAATATGGATGCCTCGCGGGCAGAAGGATGTTCTTCCTCTTCCATACCCATCTCACCACAATGGGTATACGACGTCTTCGTGAGTTTCAGAGGCGCCGATACTCGTAAAAAGTTTACCAGCCATTTGTTTGCTGCTTTAGAGGACAATGGTTTTTGCACATTCAGGGATGACAAAGAGCTCGAAAGAGGAGAATTTATTAGCGATGGACTACTGAAAGCAATTGAGGGTTCCCGAATTTCTTTAATAGTGTTCTCAAAAGACTATGCTGGGTCGAGGTGGTGCCTTGATGAACTTGTGAAGATCATGGATTGCAGGGAGACTTTCAAACAAATTGTTGTGCCCATCTTTTATGATGTTGTTCCATCCGACGTGCGGAAGCAGACAGGGGTTCTTCAAGATGCATTTGCCAACCACAAAAAGCGTCTTAGAGATGAACCAGGTGGTAAGGTGGAAAAGTGGAGGGCAGCTCTTACTAAAGCTGCCAATTTGTCAGGTCGACACTTGCTGAATGACAGGTATTTTCCTCGACCCTTCTGATGTTTACAAGAAAATGACCTTAAAATAGCATTAGTGCACACTAGTCTACATATTTGGAGGTGCGTGATGTAGAACACGTGGAAGCCCAATTCCATGATCAGTTGGACCGAGCCAAGCCTCGAAAGTCCAAACGGTGTTTAATTTCGGATTACCCAAATTGGCTAAATTCGGACGAATTCGGAATCGGCCCAAACTTGGTGGGCTGACTTATTTTCGCGCTCCGGTCCTTACTCATCAACCTTTAAGGTTGATGATGAACGGTGTTTTTCGGCCTAATTCATTTGTTTAGGCTTTCAATTGCGTTATTTTGCCGTTTCAGGAAATATTTGTTTCGTTAATAACTCCTAGATCGTAATTCCTTTTCAGTTGATTCTTTTTGGGAAAGTCTTGTTTTTCTTTCCCGTTTTCAATTTTAGGAAAAGCCCCAAATCTTGGGACTTTTTAATTTCCAAGTTTATTTTTAGGGTTTCGGCCTATAAAAGGGTTTGTAACTTAGGGTTTATGTAGCTTTTTGATTAATAATATTGCAGAGAATTTCTCTTTTATTCTTGTGCGCAAGAATTGCTCGTTGCGACGGGTTGATTATCTCGTTTGGATTAGTACGCTAACTAATCTCTTGTGAATTCCGCCGCGTCAGTGCAGGTGGAATTTTCATATTGTTAGAAGGTTGATTAATCTTAAAAAGTACTTAGTTGACCGCAATTTTAGATAAATCAAATTTCAAATGCCGTTGGACACACTTCGATCTTTGCAATTATTTGACATTTGTACTTGCCTCAGATCATAACAAGAGAAGGCCTCACTGTGCATTACTTTAGCTATGCCTAGAGAAAGAACTTTGAACTAGGAGTAAGATATTTTGACTGATTTCAAAATCACCTCTGCTTTCTGCAAGCTTGCAACTAGTTTATTTGTTTGAGTTTCTAGGTCAGATATACTCAATTGAGACCTTAGTAGCAAGATCCTTCTATAATGGGTGTGCCCCCAAAACGGGAGCTCGAATCGGCGCTCCCAAGATGGAGCTTGGTGGGAGCTCGCTTCCCTTGAGACAGGAGCTTAATGGGCGGTTAAGGCAACTATTCTCTTACTCTTAAGGGAGTTATGCCATTGTGGGAGTAAAAATATGATAATCTTATCACACAAAAAGTTTTGCAAATTGAAAATATCTAACTTCCTATAAGTGCCCTTTAAGATTGTGAAAATTCTCATCAGTAATCACTTTTCCTTCAATGGTTAAGTATTTAAAGATACTTTATATATGTATTTATATGAAATCTATACATGCTCCTTAGGCGCTCCCAACCTTAGGAGCTTCTAGGTGTCTCCACTCCCCCACAGCCGCTTCGTGCTATTAAGATTGAGACTACTTTTTTGGCCAAAATTAGTGTCACGCCCCAAACTGTGTCGGTCAATTGTTCGATCCCTAGAATACAACATGGCAGAACCTAATTGCGTCACAATTAAACTGAAACAATCGTTTGAACATAAGTCAAACCAAACCACTATTATTAAAATAATAGGCGAACTGGACAACATAGTACAAGAGTCACAAAAACATCACAACCTAAACCAAAGGTACAATGAGCCTCGCTCCCAAAAGACACCCCAACAACGATGACGACAGTTGTATAGTGGACCACCTTTATTCTCAAACACCTGAAAGAGTAACACATTGAATGCGTGAGCTAACCACAGGCTCAATGAGTACAGTTGAATCATATAAATAAGAACAAATAAACAAATAATTATGGATCAAGCATAAACCAAATAACTCTTTTAGTACAAGAATTCTTCATAGTCCACCACAAGGTCCATGAACTCATCCCATATAACCAAGGGTCGTTTTACCTCCGACCAAAGTTATCACGGCACCGCTACCGTGAGAGTCGACGGAAATAAGTATATTGGTGAAACCAAGGGCCATTCAATATAGTTCCCATTGGTAGGGACACACTCACATTCAATATAATTCCCTAATATATAAAGCCCAATTAGGCAAACACTCCTACATACTCCTAAATTAGCCCAGGAGTGGGGCACACTTCTACATTTGCCCAAGAGCGGGGCAGCAAGGCTATAGTAACTTGAATCTCAAATCACATTTCTCAAATATTCTCGATTAATATTTCAACCAATCAAATCATAGTTCATAAAACGAGAGTACTTTTAATACTTCCAAGCAAATTAGTTTAGTTCCGATCGATATAATTCACATGTATTCACCTTCAAAAACAACCGGATTGACTAGAACCTCAACCTAACTCCTAGGTGGAGCTGATGTGGGCACGAACCTCTTTGAACCTAGCACGATTCACACGATGATGCAAAGGAGTGATTGCAATTCATAACACATCCGATGTATGAAGCAGACCAGGGTTCTTCAAGATGCATTTGCCAACCACGAAAAGCGTCTTAGAGAGGAACCAGATGGCAAGGTGGAAAAGTGTGGGGCAGCTCTTACTAAAGCTGCCAATTTGTCAAGTCGACACCTGCTGAATGACGGGTATTTTCCTCGACCCTTCTGATGTTTACAAGAAAATGACCTTAAAATAGCATTAGTGCACACTAGTCCACATATTTGGAGGTGTGGGTGGAATTTTCATACTGTTAGAAGGTTGATTAATCTTAAAACTCATTCATAACTTCGTCTCTAATTACAATCTCAATGATCCCATGAACTAATTCAGTTACCATGCTTAATTACATACAAAGCAAACCGACGGGAATTTAGGAAACAAAAAAGTCTTTTATGCTTATGCATGAAACAGACACAGTCACGTGTCTCCCTAGCATTCATGCTTATCTTGGTCCCTAATTCAATTGCAATACCCTCTTGTATGATTTGGAAAATAACATTTTAGGATATAGCATTAAGTCAAAGACTACACACATTAATTTCTCTGCATGAATGCATGGACAATACTACACACAAACGTCATTTCAATTTTTTTTATTAACCATAAAAATATATGAAATTAGGATCCGGGTCACACAATTAGCTTGATTCATGCCATAGTCATGGCTGTTTCTAGATTTACTGAGTACTTGTTCTTGTTTCTTATGTTAATTGATGATGTACAAATTGGCAGAGATGAAGCAGAGTTAATTAAGATGATCATTGAAGATGTTAGAAAAGTAAATCCAACACATCTAAATCTTCCAAACCGCCAAGTTGGACTAGACCGTCGTGTTGCAAAGCTCAATGTGTTGCTGAACATGGAATTCAATTGTGTTGGCATTGTTGCCATATGGGGCATGGGTGGAATTGGCAAGACTACAATTGCTAAAAGGCTGTATAATCTCATCCAACACAAGTTTGAACGAAGCGGTTTTCTTGCGAATGTCAGAGAAACTTCACAACGACCGAATGGTTTGGATGAGTTACAAAAGAAACTTCTTTTGGCTATATTAAGAAAACCTCATGAAGTAAGTAATTTTCATGAAGGCATCGAGGTCATAAAAAAGATAGCTTTCGGTCAAAAAAAGGTTCTTCTTGTTCTGGATGATGTGGATAATGTTGAACAATTGGAGGCACTAGCCATAGATCGAGATTCCTTCGCTCCTGGAAGCAGAATCATCATAACAACAAGAGATAAGTCTTCGCTAAAAATCCTTGAATTGGGTGAGAAGGAGATATATGGGCCAGAGAGATTGGACGAGGACGAATCCCTTGAGCTCTTCAGTTGGCATGCCTTTAAGGAAGACCATCCTCTAGAAGACCATTTGGACCTTTCACGCCAAATTGTGCATTATGCTGGAGGGCTTCCATTAGCTCTTGAAGTTTTGGGTTCCTATTTCCTTGGCGAGAGCATACCTCAATGGGAAAGTGCAATAGCGAAATTAAGAAAAATTCCTGATGATGATGTTCAGGGAAAACTTAACAAAAGTCTTAAGATGAGTTTTGATTCGCTAAGCGAGCAATTGAAGAAGTTGTTCCTAGATGTGGCATGTTTTTTTGTTGGAATGGGTCAAGATTTTATAGTAAAAATATTGGAAGGTTGCAACATTTCTGCAAAAGATGGGATTCGGAAACTAGCCGATCGGTGTCTCATAAAGTACGAGTACTACCAAATTGTGATGCATGATATGATTAGAGACATGGGCAGAGAAATTGTCAGGCAAGAATCTCTTGAGGATCCTGGGAAGCGTAGCCGATTGTGGTATCCAGACGATGTCCTTGAAGTTCTAAGATATGGAACGGTGAGAGCCAAATGCATTGAGATTTTAATCAATTGTTGATGTTCCATTAATGCAATAATGCTACATGCACTTGTTCCCATTCTAATTCTTATTTATTTGACATGAATATTCCCAGCTTTATAATTTTTTTTCCTCACCAAGGTACTTTTTCCTTCCCTCATTATGAATTGGGTTTTCATGTCAGGGAACTAAAGTAGTTAAAGGCCTCATCCTAAACGCAACAAATGCAACAGATGTCCAAGTGAATGCCAAGGCATTTGGAAATATGAACAACCTGTGGATGCTTCATCTCGATTACATTCATCAAACTACTGGTTATGAACATATTTCCAGAAGGCTATTATGGCTAAGCTGGAAAGGCTTCCCTTTGGATTGTATACCGTGGAATTTTTCTATGGAGAAGCTAGTTGCTCTCGATTTGAGTTGTAGCAGGCTGAAAAAAGTTTGGAATGGAAACATGGTACATCTTTATTTTTCTCTCTATCCGACATCTATTGCCCAGTATATTTATTGGAAATTAACTTTCCTCGAATTTTTTTGGACAGATTATGGGCAAGCTGAAGTTCCTTTACCTCAGTCACTGTCATTACCTAACCAGAACCCCTAACTTCTCTGGACTCTCCTCTCTTGAGGAGTTGTTGCTTAATGATTGCAAAAGTTTGGTGGCGGTTGACGAGTCTATTAGATGTCTGAACAAACTTCTTGTCCTGGGCATGAAAAACTGTACAGAACTTCGAAAGCTCCCCTCTAGCATTTGGATGTTGAAATCTCTTGAACATCTTGATCTCTCTGGCTGCTCCAACCTAGGAAACTTAGCTGTATTTAAAGGACCACTATATAAATTACGGTGCTTATTCTTCTCGTCTTGGACATTGCCACCAAAGGCTGTGGATTCTATTGGGTTGTCACGCACCCCTATCCAGGCCTCCAGTTGCTTAAAGGAATTAAATCTGGACAGCTGCCATTTGTCATATCTACCAGAGGAAATAGGGAATCTAATCTCATTACAGACTTTGGATCTTGCCAAAAACAATTTGAGTACCTTGCCGGATGGTATCTGTAACCTTACTTGCTTGAAGCGTTTGCATTTGGAAAAAAACAATGTGTCAAATCTACCTAGTGGAATCGGGAGGTTGACCTCCTTAGAGAGTTTGTATCTTGAAAGAAACAGTTTATGTACCCTACCGGATACCATTGGTAAGCTGTCTTGCTTGAAGGATTTGTGGGTGAAAAATAACAATTTGAGTACCTTGCCGGAGGGTATCTGTAACCTTACTTGCTTGAAGCGTTTGTGTTTAAAAGAAAACAATGTGTCAAATCTGCCTAGTGGAATTGGGAGGTTGACCTCGTTAGAGAGTTTGAATCTTTCAAGAAACAGTTTATGTACCCTACCGGACACCATTGGTAAGCTGTCTTGCTTGAAATATTTGTTGGTGAGAAATAACAAGCTCTCGCATCTTCCTAGTGAAATTGGGGATTTGGACTCTTTGGAGGAATTGGTACTTGAGGGTAATAATGGTTTCCGTGCCTTGCCGGAAAGTATATGCAAACTTGTTCGATTGTGGAGATTGAATTTGAAGGACTGCAACTTGTCTCATCTGCCCAGTGAAATTGATAGGTTGATCTCATTGGAGTATTTGTACCTTGCACGTAACACACGGCTCCGATCTCTTTCAAAGCTTCCAACACGTATTTCTTTGATTGCAGCGTGTTGCCCATCGTTAGAAAGCCTACCACTTGAATTGGATCAGCTTGGGTCGTCGGCGAACTATTCGGGATCTAATAAATTAGCTGAGAACAATTATTTAACTAGTCTCTTAAAACAACTCCCCAAGAGTAAGGTACACGCTCTCTCTCTCACGCATTGGAATATTTTTATAAGGGTGTTTTCCACCAATCAAAACAAGTATTTATTTTTTAAATAAGCATTTTTTGAATTAAAAAAAATGTATTATGAGAGAATGACATGTCTTGTAAATCGATAAATAAGTACTTAAAAGATAAAAAGTTTAGCGGAACGGGATTTTATAAGAAGGTAAAATCATGGTTTTTGTAAAGTCATATGATGGGTATAATCCTTGATTTCTATTCATCTTTCAAGTGCTGTTGTAGTATCAGGTTGAGTTCCGCTAAGGGATTTTTTGTATTTAAATAAGTACAAAACAAAAAAGTCCAAAAATCCCTTAGTGGTAACAAAACCGAGCCGAGCCATGTTTCCCAATCAATTGAGTCAGCTATATGAATCATATTTTTTCATTGAGTTCTCTGTCTACTTCGCTTAGATTAGTAAGCCCAAGTCCTTTTGTTTGTTTGAATATTTTTAGGTCAAATCTTGAGAAAAAGATGTTTGTACTCTGACTAAATTCATGATCTATTGGAACAGAGGCTCTCTGAACTCAAGGATGTTGTTCACCTTCTTGTTCCAGCAGGGGAGGAGGAGCTTCGTATTTGGTTCCCTAACCATGATGGTAGAGGGCCAAATGTATCTTTTGTGGTTCCGCCTCCTCCTTCTGTGAACCAGAATATGTTGGGTTGGATTATACGGGTAGTAGTCTGGGCTCCCCGAGAAACATCTTACCGATACCAAGAGGCATTGATTGATGGTGTGATCTGCAATAAAATCCCATGTTTGGGTGAAGTATTCCAGTTTGCTGTCTATCCCACCGATGTAGATCAAGTGTGTCTTATTTATATACCACAGGGTTATGGAGGATTGCAATTAGAAGGCGGTGATGAAGTGGAGATCCCAATCCGAATGTATCAAACTAGCGGTGATGAAGTGGAGATCGAAATGTATCGAGCTGGCGCTGATAAAGTTGAGATTCCAATAGATGTAACTCATCCTAACACGTATGTTAAGAAGTGGGCGATTGATCTGATTTACGAGGGGGCTGATGAGATTCACAATGGCAACGACACCTGCTGTCACGTGGTGTCAATTTAGTAGTAACAATTAATATTCAACTTTGACAAATACTCACTCTTCCGCTCCACCTGGTGGCATGTGAGATTTGGACTTCTCTTACTCCTGTTTTAATCCAATGTGCCCCCACTGGATTTCGTAGGTTGAACCCAACTTTCAAAAAGGAAAATACTTGTACTAATTGTTAATTTATGTTTTCTTAGGGTTTCATTATCAGTTTATCTCAAGCATCTGATAATGAGTTGTGAAAAGTTATTGTGAATGGACACAAATGACCTATGAAGATCTTGAATAGAAATTACGGTTCTGTTTGTTTGGATGTAAAATATTTTCCGGTAAAATAATTTTCTATTTTTCGATATTTGGTTGTGTAAAAATTGAGGAAAACATTTTACATATAAAACATTTTTCATTAATTGGATGAAAATGACTTATTCTTAAATCTTTCGTAAGTTGTTTTCCAAAATAAACTCGCTGCCTTCTACGGCAATTCTTACTACTTAGTTTTCTCGATCGCCAGTCCTGACTCACATTCATTCCAATATTCTTAGATCTGTCCACCGTTTAATTAAGTCCCCTCTAGATCTCTCTACACTATTTTGTTGATTTCTAAAAATATTTTTAAGTGCCAACCAAACACCTGAAAATAAAAGTTTGAAATTTGTTTTCTGAAAAATATTTTACATGGAAAACATTTTCCATTGTAAAACACTCATTTGCTCATTTTAGTTATCTTATTTAAATATTTTTTTTCCAAAATCTCCCTGCACATCCAAAAACAACCAGGAAATATATAATCCGTACAAGGCTAATGGACAAAGGAGAATGGAAGTTGAAGGATCATACATAGTTTTAGAGTTCAATTTTTCCCCATATATATTTTTCCCTCCATTTGATTAATGATTTTATCATCAATTTACAATCATAATTAAAGGGAGTCACAATCAATTGAAATATATTACGTATATCCAAAAATACTTTTGTATATCCTACATACTTCTCTCTTCTTTTCCACTGCAGATTTTTTTTTCCCCTTTCTTTGTGACTTGCTGAAAATTTCAAAGAAAAAGTCAAGCCAAATTTGGAGAAATTGCTATGGGAGGAAGAAACTTATATGGAGTAATATTGTAGCTGCTCATTGCCTAAGCAGTTCAGCATCACAAAAGTATTAAAATGCATTTTTTAGTGGATAATGAATTGGTTCTTTAACATTAGTCGAGTTGCACGTACGCTGCTCCAAATACTTGAGTTATCAGGAGGAAAGAAAAAAAAAGAGTACTTTTTGTTTTCTTTTGTGTTATTGTTTCTTATTTGGAAGTGCTAATTTGCTCAAAACAAGACCAATTTATTGACTGAAATTCAATTTTTCGTAGACATTTTAAAATATGTGGAATAAAAGAAAAAATTCCTGAAAAGTTGGATACTGGCCTTTGTAGTTAGAATAAGCGAATGTCATGCCACTAATTATGAGAAGAATAGAATAATAATATCAATCCATCTGAGAAAGTGAACAAACACTTGCACAAACCAATTGCATTCACATGAGGCCCACATACACTACATTTTCAATGTGTGTGGGACCCACCTAAATATGTGAGTGTAGTGTTTGTGGTTATATTTTATCAAGGACATATTCAGGAATTTAGTGTAGTGGGGGCATCTGTTAATCATAATGGCAAAAATTTATTTTTGTAGTCAACCACAATAAGATCATACAAAATTAAGGCATATATTACTAACTACAAAAGTTTATAACTCGTATTTTAAGTTAAAGTAGGTAAAAATGGGCACAAAATCTCATACAAAATTTTTAAAGTATGTTTCAATTGAACATCGACAAATTTTAGAATTACCGAGCTAATTTTGTTAATGACTTTGTTTTACAATTTTTATCTCAGACGGTTAAAAATAAAGAGAATCAACAAATAATAGCTCCAAATAGACAAACAGCTCGTAAAGCAACAGGTATAAAATACACCATATGATGAAATTCAGACATAAAACTAATTCTGTATGTGTTTTTTTGAGATATATGCAAGTGTGTATGTTTACATATTAGCACACTTTCATAATTATGCTAATTTATACCAAAAAAATATTTTAATTTTGAACAGGGGCACCCGTTTGAGTGGGGCACATGCCTCTGCGGGACCGCGCTTCGGTCTTTCCCTGAATATTATAGTAGTAATTGCAACAACATATACTACAAGAAAATCCGCAATTACTGGCGTTTTCAAAACGTGGGAAATGCCCGACAAACGTCACCTTATAACAATCCGGCCTTTTTTTTATTACGCCCACTATAGGTGGGGTCGGCATAAGTTGACGGCGTTTTATAAAAGCCATGCTGGAGGAAAGCGTCGTCTTCCGTAAACGCCATCTCAGGATGACGTCATTCTACTTTTTAGGCTTCTAGGGAAGCATTGCTGAAGAGTGCAGACGCGTACTTAGAGCATCTCCAGCAGTCACTGGCTTATCTGGCCAGGAAGAATACAATTTTTGATTATTGCTAGCCTCAAAATCAATGGACCTCCCAGCAGCCCAATCAAAACTCTCTTGATTGAATAAAAAACACCAAAACTATTCTCTTTTTCTCCAGTACATTGGAACCGCCGAACCACCTCTCCACCTCCCTATTGTTCTACATCGGAACCCATCTCTCTCTCACACACACACACATAACGAGATCTAGCTTGCCGACGAAGTGAAACCCACAATCTGCAAATCCTTCTCCTCTCAAACTGAAAACCCACAAATCCTCTTCGATGCAATCTTCTCTCCACGTGAAAAATCAAAATCAAAACCCCCGACCAACGGCCTGATTCCAAATCCCGCAGATTTTGGACGTGGGTTCCTTCGATTTCAAGGTCCGACGGGAGAGCACCACCCCGATGAAAGCTCCAGCCTTTGATTGCAAGAAACGAGGTGGAAAACAATAAAATAATCCAAGGCGAGTGAACAGTAGCTCGCTCGTTGAAGCGAGGTACGGACGTCCCCCGCCAAACTGGCGTGGTTGGAGCGAGTCTCCTGGCCCAGCAAATTAAGGGCTTTACTTGGGAATCAAGCGAATTGGAGCATCAGCCTAGGCTGATGGAGATGCTCTTAGACCCATGCTTATCCCTTTTCCAATTCCAATGTACCCCATCCCAATAAAAACAGCAAATTCTAACAAATTTTCAAATTAAAACACAAGTCCAATTGCCACTGCTGTCATAAAATATAACACCAAATTACACATAAAACCCTGAACTCTTCTCTTGACATACAAAAAATAAAGTTCAAAAAATATACAAAATAGTTTCCCCATACAGCAAATCACACAACTCTTCCAATCCACACAAAAGGTCTTCATGTTCGCAAGGTTTGATCAATTAGAAAATTAAAACATCTCCCTCGAGTAATCTGTGAGCAATTGAGAACGCTCTCCATCCGCCACTGAGCAAGCTCTTCGCAACCAAATACTTTATTCGGTATTCTTCTTGATCACTTGCATCCACCAAAACACAAGAAGCATTGTGCCCGGGCATATGCAAATCAAAAAATGGCCTCGAAAGCTTCTGCAATCAGAGAAACTAGAACATGAAAAACAAAATTGTTCGAACGCCTAATTGAGTGATGGAAACTATTTTGCCTTACCGGTAAAAGAAAAGTAGTTTCCAAAAAGCCATTTGAATTCTAGTCACTGACCTTTTAGGTTGCCCATAACCATAAAAAAACAACCTGCACAACGATTTGCCATTGCTAAATCAGTTCAAAACATGAAGACCCAAATTTTGAACGTATTACATCTGGATGCATCTCCAATTCGCTTTCTACTCTGCAGATGAAACTGATTTGAGCAATATATAAGTTCAAGCTACATAAAAGTTCCCAACGAATACAAAAATCAATCTGCAATGAACCTCAATAAAAGAGAGACAACCTACGTGAAGAATCGATGAGTACGTGTGGGAATTTAGCCCATTAATGAAAACCTTTAGGCCTTAATTTTACCACAACACTAAAGCCCTTAATTTTTTAAAACATTGCCTACCCGCCTTATTGTCCGCCTAGCTGCTTAATCCCGCACCTAAGCCACCTAACCAGCCTAGATGGTTAAACGCCGAATAATCCCACCTTGCAGCCGGTTAATCAGCCCAGCGCCTAGACAAAGGCCTAGGCCGCCTCTAGATGCGGCGGCAGTATAGACTACTAATTCTTCTTCTTCAAATAGCAGTGAAGTGTTCCCACTAAAATGGCACTTTAAAATAGATACAATCACTACACAAACTTTAGTCCCACTCATCAAAATATGAGTTACACAACATGGTCTGAACAAGACTTATTTTTCAACAACAAAGAAAATGGCCAAAAAAGAGGGAACCTGTGTATCAAGAAGTTCAATACTCTCAGCAGAGATGCGAGGCTCTGGCTCAATGCCAGTAAAGTGCCTTGCCATTGCTCTGATTTCCTCCAACCATATCGCAAAAGGTGGCAACACTCCTACGTGATAGACAAGCCAGTGTTAATCATCCATTTGAAAATGCAGCACAGTTTTCCAACAAAACCGCCTTAACACTCCAAAGATCCTACGTTTTCTTCCCACAATTTGAAATTCCCTGCAACTTGCTTGCTCTAGTAACAAATACAAAAGAGTGACAGCATGGATTAGTTAGCAGGTGAGGTATCAATTAACGCTACATATGATTTAACCTAAAATTGACATACCTAGGGCTGTGACATGGCTCTCGATGATCATCTCGACTACCTTTCGCCATTAGAATCTCCGGCAATTACTTCCGGCGATCAGCCCTTTCATCATTTTCCTAATCAGCGAAGAGTAACGAAGTGGCAATTGGTACCGTTAGGGATTCAGATTTCATCAGAACTAAGTATTCCAGTCAATCTCATACGTACCTAGGGTTTCGATGTAGATATCATTATCAACGATCTCTTGAAAGAAGCCAATCTCATACCTAGGTTTTCAGCGTAGCATCAATGAACTCGAAACAAGACAGTTCTAAGAATCTCGACCGTCAAGTCTCAGATTTGGTCGCCATGCGAGAGAGGATCGGGCAGAGAAGGCGGAGGTGGAGGCGAACGAGTAAACGACAGGAGAGAGAGAGAGAGTCCATGCTTAATTTTATGTTTCCAGAGTTTAGAGAAGCGATGATATACAACGGGTTTTCTGACACGTAATAAATTATCACAGGAAAAAAATTATAGAACTGGGTCAACGAAAATTGGGGAAATTATGCAAGGAATACGGCGCTTTTTTAAAGGAAATGTCGGGAGACTTCTGGCGCTTTGGAAAACGCCGATCAATTAACGCCGGAAGATGCTACTTTTCTTGTAGTGTATATAGTCGGCCATGTGAGTAAAAGTTGTCGTAGACTCATGGCCTGAAATTCAACCCATTTGAGAAAGTGAACAAAATCACATGTTGTATCCATACATACATCCACTATACAGGGATCTGGGGCCCTATAGTGAGCAAAGTCACTACAGAATTATAGTGAGCATCTCAGCCGTTGTTTCAGTAATTAACGATCTGAATTTAAAACAAATTCTTCCAAAAAAAAGTGAATTTCTTCCATGGAAGAGGTTTTTTTAATACATACAGGAGTAATAACATGGTTGTAGCTACTGATACATATGAATACACATAGACACATATGTGGTGAATTTTCAGTTCGAACAATACGTAATTTTCTTGTTATAATAGAAATACGTTTCCCATGTGAAGTTAGTGTGGCTTTTTTGGCATGGTGAAGAGAGGTCAACAGATATTTAACAGAGTCTTGTGTGTTGATATTGAGTATTATTCAAGCAAAAAAATAGATTAACCGGAATCGGTGTATTTAAACCAATCATATTAAACTTTTTTAGCCTAAGAGCATCATCATTAATCCATCATTCATTTCTCCATATCTCTATATTTTAGTTTTTACTGTTTTGGAGAATGTGTTTGCTCCAACCCATCTGTAGGAATGTAAAATTTTTAGCCTATCATAAATTGCCACGTGTTGCTAGGGCATACAAATTGGCCAATCAAATGTCGCCAAGTTCCTTTAAGTCAAAGTCAAAGTTTCATGGACAGGCCAATCAAATGATGCCAAGTGTCCGTGGTCAAGAGTCAGAGACACATAAATGGACCAATCAAATGGTGCCACGTGTCAAAATGACGCAGTTATTATTTTATCAAATCCGGCCAATCAAATTAGGCCAATTGGTGAATAATAATTATTATTTCTTTTAAATTCAATAAAGGAAATAATTAAAGAGATCAATATGGAAGGTTAGGGTTGGAGTCTCCACCCAAAGCCTTATAAATAGAGGTGCTCCCTCTCATATTTTTCCTATCTGCACATTGAAGCATACAAGCTCCAAAGCTCTGAAGATTAAAGCCCTCAAGCCCTTCAGAATTCTTCAAGTCTGCATCCATCAAGAAGTTCTTCGAATCAAAGCTTCAAAGCATCGAAGAACTTTCAACCCAAGTCATCAACTTCTCCACAAATCTAGGAGAAGATTCCACCGTTTGATTCGAGATCAAGCATTAAGCCCTCGTTTCAACAACCGAAGAGAAAGAATCAGAAGACTTTATTTTCTTTGATTAGAAAATATATCAGAGATTGTAAACCCTAATTTCATACATCAATAAAATTGACTATTGTTCAGCATTTTTCCGTTTTTTTCGCAGACTCGAAATTTGTGTTCAACAGATTTTGGCACGCCCAGTGGGACAATCTCTGCTTCTCATCTTTTCTCTTCAACAAATCAAGCAAACTCTCAATGGCCGCTAAGAAGAACGATTCAAAGGCTTCAAAGGCTCCTAAGAACAATAGTTCAAAGGCTCTTCAAGCTAAGGTTGCACGCTTCAAGTCTGCAACCATTGCAAATCCTAGTTCTGGATCTCATGCTAGAAGAGGTGGTCCAATAACTCGAAGTAAGTCAAAGGCTGCAGCTCAAGCATCTGCACAAGCCTCACTTCTACCAAAACCAAACTCCGCCGTTGGTGCTGATCTATCGAAAGTATCGCCAACCTTCACAAGCTCATCAAAAGGGAAGGAAGGTGACTCTACCATGGAGGCAGCGAAAGACATGGCAACCATTATTGAGAATCCCTTCGTTTATCCTCCCATGCTTCATGAGTCTGCTTCAGAAATGCAGAAGAACACGGAAGAAGGCTACTCAATCAGTTCTGATTCCACCTCTTCTCGAAGCACGCCTCTGTCAAACCTCAATGCCTTCACCAAGCATGGCAGTTCTTCAATCATGGATGTTATGACGATAAATGCGGTCAGTCTAGAAGAACAGGTTGCTTCCTTGGCCAAAGCAATTGAGGGATTGTCAAAAACCGTAGAAGAGTGCGATTCTGAAATTGCCTCCCTCAAGAACAAAATAGAAACTATGGAGGATTCAAGTCAAGCTGGGTCTTCAAACAAGCAGAAGGAAGTTCCAAAAGAGTTTTCGCTTTCTGGTGATGGTTCGATTCCCATGGACCAGCTGAAGGATTTCATTCTAGGCACTATCAAGCAGAAGTACGAGGAGGCGCCGAAATCTTCTTCTACTTATGCTAAGCCTTATACTCGAAGGATTGACCTTTTGAGGATGCCTGCTGGTTATCAATCGCCGAAATTTCAACAATTCGAGGGCAAAGGCAATCCAAAGCAGCACATTGCTCACTTTGTGGAAACATGCAGCAATGCTGGAACTGATGGTGATCTTCTCGTTAAGCAGTTTGTTCGAACGCTCAAAGGTAATGCTTTTGACTGGTATTGCGACCTTGAGCCTGGCACGATTGACAGTTGGGAGCAGCTGGAACAAGAATTCCTTAACCGTTTCTACAGCACCCGCCGTATTGTTAGTATGTTTGAGCTTACGAATGCTCGCCAATGGAAGGATGAACCTGTCATTGATTACATTAATAGATGGCGGCATTTGAGTCTAAACTGCAAGGATAGACTGTCTGAAACTTCTGGAATTGAGATGTGCA
Source organism: Rhododendron simsii (assembly GCA_014282245.1). Classification (NCBI taxonomy): domain Eukaryota; kingdom Viridiplantae; phylum Streptophyta; class Magnoliopsida; order Ericales; family Ericaceae; genus Rhododendron; species Rhododendron simsii. The sequence continues at coordinate 16,611,272 of CM024953.1, forward strand.
TCAAAGGCATGCAGTGGGACCTACAATACATTCTTCAAGGAATCCTGCCTAAACCTTCGAAGAATTGGCTACTCGAGCTCATGACATGGAGCTCACCATCACAGTAAATGGAAAGCAAGGTCTACTGGTGCAAGACTCTCGTAGGGCGAGATTCTCGCACCATAGGTAGCAAGCCAGATTTTCGTAAAGGGGGCAAATTTCTAGTCAAAGAAGGTAAAAAAGAATCCATGGCTGTAAATGCTGCACCATTCAAGATCTCTACTAAACCCAAAGAAAAGCAAGTAGAGAGGTCCACTCCGCCGCAAATGAAGGAGAGGAAAAGACTCACATTGAAGGAGATGCAAGAAAAGGTGTATCCTTTCCCTGATTCAGAGGTCCCTTCAATGTTTGATCAACTTTTAGATCTGAAACTCATTGAGCTCCCGGAGATGAAGCGACCCGAGGAAGCTAACAAAGTTAATGATCCAAACTACTGCAAATACCATCGCTTGGTTAGTCACCCAACCCAACGATGCTTCGTCTTCAAAGAGAAGGTAGTGGAGCTCGCTAGCCAAGGAAAGATCGTGTTGGAGGAAGAAAAAGAAACCGTAGCTACAAATCAAATTGTGGCTACTCTACAAGACGAAGCTCAACAGCCTGAAGCACCACGAAGTGTGAAGATTCAATTTGGGTCGTTCGATCCAATTGAAGTAGTGCGATGTCATTCTGTTCAACAACTTGGGGGCAACATCTGTGCCAAGGCTGAAGTAGATAACATGGATGGCGAAGGATGGACCCTTGTTACTCGCAGAAAGAAGAAGAGCGAGCCAAGTATAAAGCATCCTCAATCTGTGGCCCCAAAGCCTAGTCCCAAAAGGAGGCATACAAGAAGGCAACAAAGAAGGAAGAAGCTGAAGAAAATAGCTTCAAACTTGCCAGAAGACATCCCTGTCCGAAGACTACGCACTCCATTTACTTTATGGGACTTTTTACCTGAGTCAATTCGCAACACCAGTCTTTTTGAAGCTTCATGCAATACTATGAGTTGTGAAGAAGCTGAAGAGACGGAGCTAGAGTCACCTCCTGCATATAAGCACTCTCCAATCCATCTTGACTCTACTATTTGCGCCAAAGATTGCTCAGCTTGCGTTGGAGCCATTACACTTTCCAACGAAGATTTATTGCTTGGCGCAACTCCACATAATTGTCCGCTTTTTGTCTCTGGGTACATGTGCGAACAAAGAGTCAACAGGATACTACTGGATGGCGGATCTGCGGTCAACATCTTGCCTCTTCGTACCCTGAAGGAACTCGGTATCTCTATGGAAGAACTAGCACCTAGTCGTCTCATGATCCAAGGATTCAATCAAGGGGGGCAAAGAGCTGTTGGCATCATTCGTCTGGACCTACTAATTGATGATATGACCTCAAGCGCACTGCTCCATGTCATTGATGCCAAAACATCTTACAATGTATTGCTAGGGCGGCCATGGCTTCATGAGAATGGCGTTGTCCCATCAACCCTCCATCAATGCTTCAAGTACTGCAGAGATGGTGTGATAAAGAGGGTGGTGGCCGATGACAAACCCTTTAGCGAAGCTGAATCCCATTTTGCCGATGATAAATTTTACTTGGCAAACATGGTGTTGACAGAATTAGTGCCAGCTGCCTCTTCATCAAGTCACAAACCCTCTGAAGTTAATGAGCTCCAAATTGGTAAAACCAACATTCTTACTAAGACGAATGAGGAGAACAGTCAACGTGGCAAGCCTCACGTGGAAGATCCATCAAAGAAGAAATGCACGCCAATACTTCGTTATGTACCGAAGTTGCAAAAAGACGAAGAGTCGGCCTTGAAAGGATTAACACTCCTAGTCACCGACCTTGACGAAGCAAAGGTTGCTCCACCCCTGAAAGGATTCATTCGAGCCACACATGGCCCTCAAGTGGAGCATGAATACCTGCCTTCACAGCGAACAAATGGCTTTGATCCCAATGCCTACAAGCTATTCGCAAAGGCTGGACAAAACCCAAAAGGTTCAACCACTCTAGGGAGACTCTTGCCTGAAGTGACTGGCGAAAAGATACATGGCTTGAACCCTACTCAGAAAATGCTCAAGCAAAAGGGATATTCTATCAAGGAGTCTCAAGCAGGCCTTGGATACACTGCACCTGCTCCTGCTCGCATCTTCATAAAGAAATTGAGCAACAATCACATTACGGCGGAAGAATGCACTTCATCACCAAAGGCATCGGTTTTCGATCGCTTGAGTGCTCCGAAATCACAAAGGTCAGTTTTTGACAGATTGACCGCTCAAGAAGAAGTTGTCTCATCAAGCCCCACAAAAGGACCCGTTCAAGATAGATTAGGGCCACAAAACAAAAGCTCTACACCTCCTGTCTTGTCCAAGTCTATCCAAAGTAGATTGGGTCTACCCAGTGAGATATCTTCAACAAACGCTCCACGAAGGTCTATCCAAAGTCGATTGGGTGTTTCAAGTAGTGCCATCGAAAAGGCTTCCAAACGAAGGACTGCTCTTTTGTCAGAAGATGACAAGAAATTGAAGAGTAAAATACCCTCTCGCATGAAGTGCCAAACTACTCTCGTTGTGGCAACTGATGATGCATTACTAAGAGTAAGGCAACAAACTATGGTGCTAACCAGAGTGCCTTCCAAGGAATTGGATCGTTGTCTCGATGAAGAGTCTGTCACTTCCTCCTTCCATATCACAGCAACTTGTAACGAAATTCAAGTAGAAGAAGATGCGGAAGATGCTCCACTGGAGTTAGAAGAAGGAGTGAGGTCCACTATCGACGATCTAAAGGAGGTCAATTTAGGGACTGAAGATGAGCCGCGACCAACTTACATCAGCGCTTTGCTCACCCTTGAAGAAGAAATTGCCTACACCGAGCTTCTACGTGAGTATAGGGACGTCTTCGCTTGGAGTTATGAAGAGATGCCTGGATTAGACCCAAGAGTTGCAGTCCATCATCTAGCGGTAAAGCATGGCGTCCGACCTATCAAGCAATCTCAAAGACGCTTCCGACCAGACTTGGTCCCCAAAATCGAAGTAGAGATCAATAAACTCATTGAAGCTGGTTTCATTCGAGAAGTCAAATACCCCACTTGGATTTCAAGCATTGTCCCAGTGAAGAAGAAAAATGGGCAAATTTGAGTGTGTGTTGACTTTCGTGATTTGAACAACGCCTGTCCGAAAGATGATTTTCCACTCCCTATACCCGAACTCATGGTTGATGCCACTACTGGACATGAGGTTTTATCATTCATGGATGGTTCATCTGGGTACAATCAAATTCGCATGGCTTCGCAAGATGAAGAGCTCACAGCTTTTCGTACACCAAAAGGCATCTACTGTTACAAAGTTATGCCTTTTGGCTTGAAGAACGCAGGTGCCACGTATCAAAGGGCAATGCAAAAGATCTTTGACGACATGCTTCACAAAAATGTGGAGTGTTATGTCGATGACTTGGTCGTGAAGACCAAGAAACGAGACGATCATCTTCATGATTTGAGGCAAGTATTTGAGCGGCTACAAAGGTACCAACTTAGGATGAATCCCTTAAAGTGCGCTTTTGGGGTTACATCTGGAAAGTTTCTTGAGTTCATTGTGCGCCACCGCGGCATAGAGATCGAACAAGCTAAAATTGATGCTATCATGAAAATGCCTGAACCTCGAAATATTCACGAGTTGAAAAGTCTTCAAGGACGGTTGGCTTACCTTCGTCGCTTCATATCAAATTTGGCTGGGTGATGTCAACCATTCAGCCGCCTCATGAAGAAAGGGACTCCTTTTGATTGGGATGAAGCATGCGACAATGCCTTCAAGAGCATTAAATCATATTTGACGAGACCTCCTGTTCTCACCGCTCCTAAACCTGGACGACCTTTAATCTTGTATGTTGTAGCCCAAGAGCGTTCAGTGGGGGCCTTACTTGCTCAAGAGAATGATGAAGGGAAAGAAGGCGCCTTGTACTACTTGAGTAGAATGATGCTGCCTCATGAATTGAACTATTCTACAATTGAGAAGATGTGCCTAGCTCTAGTGTTCGCAATTGAAAAGATGCGACATTATTTTCAAGCTCACACTGTGCACCTCATCTCGAAGGCTAACCCAATCAAGTACGTCATGACAAAGCCGGTCCTCACTGATTGATTGGCAAGGTGGTCTCTTCTCTTTCAACAATACGAGATCATCTATGTACCTCAAAAGGCCGTTAAGGGGCAAGCTCTAGCTGATTTCTTAGCAGATCATCCTCTACCAGTCGAGTGGGAGTTGTCTGAAGAATTGCCTGATGAAGACGTCATGATGGTAGAAGTTTGTCCCCCATGGACAATGTACTTTGATGGCGCGTCACATCGAAGTGGCGCAGGCGCTGGCGTAGTATTTGTTTCCCCAGAAGGAGATGTCTTGCCTTATGCTTTCGCCCTCACGCAAAATTGTTCAAACAATGAGGCTGAGTACTAAGCTCTTATCCTCGGATTGGAGATGGCAGTTGAAGCAAAGCATTTACAACTCAAGGTATATGGATATTCAATGTTGATCATCAACCAACTCCTTGACATCTATGAAGTAAGGAAGCCTGAACTTATGCCTTTCAACAACTACGCACGTCGCTTGATTGCATGGCTTGGTGGTGTCACTCTGGAGCATGTACCGGGAGGCGAAAATAAGCAGGCAGACGCACTTGCAAAACTTGCTTCTACCCTTGCTTTCCCTGACCAGGAGACACACGTTCCAATATGCCGAAGTTGGGTCATACCTCCAATCTTTGATGATGAGGACAATGGTGAAAGGGAAGTGAATGTTGTCTCAGTGCTTGAAATTGAAACAGAGGATTGGCGCCAACCCCTTATCGATTATTTGCAACATGGAATACTGCCTGATGATCCACATAGGAGAGCGGATGTAAAGCGTCGAGCTCCTCGATTCATTTTCTATAAAGACACGCTCTACCGCCGATCTTTTGAAGGGTTATTCCTCCGTTGCCTTGAAGAAAATGAAGCCAAGAAAGCTTTGGAAGAAGCTCATTCTGGAATATGCGGCGCTCATCAATCTGGCCCCAAACTTCATTTTCGCATCAAAAGAATGGGCTACTATTGGCTAACCATGGTCAAGGATTGCATGGAGTACGCCAAGAGATGTCATGCTTGCCAAGTCCACGCCAATTTTATACATCAACCGCCAGAATTGCTCCATCCAACTGTTACTTCTTGGCCTTTTGATGCATGGGGGATGGATGTCGTGGGGCCCCTGCCGAAGTCTTCTGATGGTCACTTGTACATCTTGGCTGCAACTGACTACTTCTCCAAATGGGCGGAGGCAATCGCACTGAAAGAGGTGAAGAAGGAAAATGTCGTCAACTTCATCCGTACTCACCTCATCTTTAGATATGGTGTAACGCGTTGCATCATCACGGACAACGGAAAGAATTTCTACAACAGTGCCATGACCAGACTTTGCCAGAAATTTGGCTTCAAACAGCATACCTCTACTATGTATAACTCGCCTGCAAATGGTCTTGCGGAAGCATTCAACAAGACCCTTGGGAACTTATTGAAGAAAGTGGTTGCCAAAGCAAATAGGGATTGGCCTGAGAGAATGGAAGAAGCTCTTTGGGCGTATCGAACTACATATCGAACGCCTACTCAAGTCACTCCATATGCGCTAGTGTATGGCGTGGAAGCTGTTTTGCCGCTCGAACGTCAAATCCCGTCTTTAAGGATGGCTGTTCAAGAAGGTCTCACTCATGAAGACAATGCTCGCTTACGCCTTGAAGAATTAGAAGCACTTGATGAAAAGAGACTTGAGGCACAACAACGTCTTGAGTGTTATCAAGCCCGCATGTCAAAATCATTCAACAAGAAAGTCCGTCTTCGTTCTTTTCAGAAAGGGGACTTGGTTCTCACTGTGAGAAGGCCCATCAATACCACCCATAAAATCGGTGGCAAATTCATTTCCAGGTGGGATGGACCATATGTGGTGCAAGAAGTTTACTCAAGTGGCGCCTACAAAGTGGTTGCTGAAGATGGCTTAAGAGTTGGCCCCATAAATGGCAAATTCTTGAAGCGCTACTACCCTTGAAGAGCAAGCGTTACTCCATGACGCATGAGCCTAAACTGCATGTTGCTCCTGGCCCGCATGAGCTAAAACTGCGCACAGCTCAAAAAAAAAATTTCAAAAAATGAACTACGTTTGACTTGATCCCACTTTGGGTACGTAGGCAGCTTGAATTCGAGCTCAGTCATTCAAAAAAATTTTTGAATTACCTTTGAACTACGTTTTGACTTGATCTCTTCCAAGGGTACGTAGGCAACTTGAGCATTTTTCTTAAGTTCAGTCAATCAATTAAAAAAAAAAATACTCAACCACAACTATGCTATTCATGGTCGCAAGAGAATAAACTGTGAATGGCTAAAAGTATGAGAAAAACTTTATTTAAATAATAAAGTGATTGTCTTATGCTAAAACATCATAAATGCAAAGGCATGGTTTACTAAAAAAAAATGGAACATCCATTTAGTAAACTAAACAAGCCTAAATAAAAGAAATATGATGAAGGAAAACTAGTCCAGCCAAGCCAAATTCTGGATCTCTTCCAGCTCGGACTTTAGAAGTTGCTCCAAATTGCTAGCCACTTCCATGTCCGTCGGCTCCATCACCTCAGTCGCTTCTATAATGGCTTGCTCTTCTTGTAAAGTTGAGACACAATGCTGCTTATGAGTTCTTTGTGCATCAATCCCTTCGAGGGATTCTCTAAGCTTTTTGGCCTCCAAGTCCAACTGATCTAGCTCCTCCATCAGTTGGCCTCTCTTGGTATCAACATCTGCCAATCGTCGCTCCTTCACCTCTAAAGTCATCTCGCTAGCAAAATTCGATCTCATGGAAACATAGTTGGTGGTATTCTGTATATATTTCTCCACTTGAGTTTGGAGCGGGGAATAATCCAATTCAAGCTTTGAAAATTCAGCGTAAATCACTTGCAGTTTTGGTCTTAAAGATGTTAGCTTCTCAAAAGGAGTTTTGCCCAAGATACTCTTAATATTGCTATCATACATCTTCGCGGCCAAAAGACGACCGCAACTGATCATACTCCCCGTATCAAATGCAGTAACAGTCGACGGCGCCGCACGACCTAACATAGGAGGCTTGGAAGTAGAAGGCTTGGAAGTAGATGGAAGATGGATTGCCCCAGATACAAAATTCTGTTTTGGTAGCAAAGCAAGATCAAAAGGGTCTGGACCATCAACAGAACCTTCACGCTCATCTGATGCAAACTGGTTTTGAAACTGCAGAGGGAAATAACTCATTAAGAAATTTGATGAGAAAATTCCAAACTTCTTTAAGGAATAAAAAAAGTAAAGAAAAAAAGAAAGCCGTGATTGAAGCTTACTCGTTTACCCAATACCTCAACATGGTTTGAAGTATCTGGCAAATCATCAAGGATACCATCCAAATTATAGTCCAATTTTGCCAAATCAGAAACCGTTACGTTCTCTTTCAATCGTGAATCAGAATCTGCTGCTTTCTTTTTCGAACGCTTCCAATGGCGCTCACCTTTGTCGGAACTACTTCCTTCTGAAAGAATTATGTTAGTCCTCTTCTTGCTTTCACCTATTGGTTCTGAAGCCTTGCTAACAATAGGCTTTGGTTTAGATGCTGGAATACTCAAAGGAGTCTTTGGATTGACTACTGCGGCCTTCTTGCTCTCTTTGGTTACTGCTTTGGTCACTTCCTTTCCTTTAGATCTTGAAGAAGGTGGAGTAACTTCTGTAGCCAACTTTGACTTCGTTGTGCGAAATGTGATGATATTCTTCCCTTTTGCAGCAGCAAGAGGTGACTTTGGCTTCTCACATGCAAGTTTATCTCCACAGAAGTTGCTCGAAGATTTTTTCCACCACTCAACATACTCTTTGGTGGTTAGGCCTTCAGATGAATGCGACGGAATCATAAAATCAGCCCTCGTGTTTAATCTCGTGCAAGACTCCCAAAGTTGGTATATTGCCTCCAAAGTGCCGGTTGAGAGCTCTTCTCTTAACTTTCCAGGAATGTCTTGACAAAATCGAAATTGTCTAGCAAATCGGTGAGGGCTATATGGCTCAACAATATGCTCATTACTACGACGAAGAGTTAAGTAGCTTGATCTGAGACTGATGACGTAATCATTCCAAGAGTCTGAATGCTTCCCATGGTCGGTGACAATTCCTTGTTGTGGTTTACCCAAGGCTAAGAGCGATAGAGTCGATGGTGTGATGCTCTTCAAAAGATCACAAGCTTCTTGAAAACTAAAATGTTTAGCATTCTTTTCCCCAGCAAGTCTCACCATCCGGGCACCACATTCAAATTTTGTGGGAGCAGACAAGAAGTAACTGTCATAATAACGACCAAGCCACCCATAAACATAATGGATGGGAAACGCTGCGCCACATTTGCTTGGATTAGGTGAAGATGTGATCTCTCTCAAACCATGGTATATGCTCGCAAGGACAGGTACTGCCAAAGAAAACCTCTTTCCTTGAGCCATCATACTTGCTACTTTGAAGACGCCTGGACGAATTTGATCAACTTCCTTGTTAGGCAGCACAAAAAAATGCATAGCCAACAAGATAGAAGAGCAGCCAAATTGGTTTCTTCTTTCACGTCCTTCTCAACACCCAAGTCGTCAAAGACCTTTTCTGTATCTTTGGAGCGCAACTTTTTCTCTCCAATAAAGCCGGTTGGATTGTTGGATGTCCTGGGCTCCCCCAACCTTTTTTTCTGAACTCTAGCAGGTGGCTGTTTGTAACGGGGATCCTCTTTAAACCAGAACTTTACCCAATCATGCACAGTAACATTTGAAGCCTCGCTTGCACAATAAATTTTGCGATACGCCAAAAATAAGTACTTGCAACTTGGAGGAAGAAGTGGCACATCCTTTTTGTGAGCACCAGTGAGTTCTCTAGCAGAAGGCACGACCTCGTCATAGAAGATTCCATCAATGGAAAGTCCCCCAGTTTGGCGTAGGTCCCATAGAGAAATAGACACTTCTCCGATTGGTACGTGTAAACTATTTGTTGAGGGACACCAAAGCTCACAAAATGAGCGAATAAGGTTTGTGTTGCGAACATAAGTAAATAAGGATGCAAAGACAGCGTCATATATCTTCGCACTAGTTAGCATGTCTTTATTCCGTGCGAGCACATCTTCTAACCACTCCCAATATCCGTCAATGAAAGAAATTTCCCCAAACTGAGGAGTCGTGTTACCCCATTTAGCATCTCCGTTGATGATTCGATCGCCTAACAAAAGGAAGCGCTCAGAATCATTGTTCTTCTTGTGGAGAGATGATCGCAGTAATAGTGCATCGTCGGAGATAAAAGTGGACTTCCCATGGTTAAATAGTTCTCGAGATGATTCAGTATACCATCGTGAGAGATGGTGTGAATCGGGAGAAAGATCCCAATCTAGTGCAAGAGCTCCAATGGCTGGATCATGAACCCAAAGATCAACTTGAGTTGCTGGGGCAGCGCCTTCATAGCTGATGGACAGAAATTGATGATCATCTATCGAATGATCGTTGAACAAGGCCATCTCTTCACGGAGCAGAGCTCGAAGAAACGGCGGAGCAGAGCTCGAAGAAATAACAGCAACAGAGCCTTAAAGCTCGAAGAAGTTGCGGAGCAGAGCTCGAAGAAATAATAGCAACGGAGCCTTAAAGCTCGAAGAAGTTGCGGAGCAGAGCTCGAAGAAATAACAGCAGAGCTCGAAGAAACGGCAGAACAGTGCTCGAAGAAATAATAGCAACGGAGCCTTAAAGCTCGAAGAGGCAGTAGCTATGGAGCTTAAAACTCAGAGAAGCAACAAATCCTGAGTCTGCAACAAGAAGAGAAAAATAAAGCAATAGTCAGAAACGTAAAGTAGTCCAATGCGTGGCTATTAAAATTAAGATAGGTGAAAATACTGTTAAAAAAAAGTGAGACCCAAATGTTCTCTGATGAAGCAACAAGTTCTTTGTATCTGCAAGAACAGAGGAAAGAATTCAATCAATGAGCTGTGATAATCGAAACCGAAAGGGGCATTAGTCGGATGAGTAATGATTTTGCAAAGACATCATTCTCCCTGATTATAAGGACTGCCCTTTGCTCTTATAAAATTATTGGCCATGCAAATTCATATAGGAGTGTTTCTTTTTCTTTCATGGGACTAGAAGCTGTGGCAGTGGCCGTGCAAAACCCAATAGTATAGGACAAAATAGTTGCCAGCTATTCGATTGCTATTGCAAAATTATTGTCTACACAAGTCCATGATTTCATGTAATCAGAAATTCAGAGAAAAGTTGTGTTGCTATTACGACTTTTTGCCACAGAAAATAAAAGAATTTACTCAGTGTTATGAAAATCCTAATCGAGCAGTTCTTCAAGTCTTGGCCACAACAGAAAAAGTGTACTTCGTGGCATGAAAAAAAAAGGGCGAGCTTTGGAAACTCAATCCCATTAAAGGAACAGAGAGCACATATAACGTAAACAAAAATACGGTGGTGTGCTAAACTACGGTGGGAAGCATTCAGGTGTTGTGCAAAAATATGGTGGTACCATACAAGCCAGAGAATACACCGTTATGCTCACTACAAAAAAAAAAAAAAAAAAATTAAGGGTTTACTCGGTTTCAGAAAATTTTCTGATTCTAAATTGCGGTTCACATGTTTTGGACCCGCGTGGCCTAAAGTCAAAAAAAGCAAAATTATTTTTGCATGGAAACGAGTTGTTTACTGAATGAAGACACGTGAGCAAATCAAAGGCGTTCGAAAAATCGATAAGGCGTTCGCGAGTCCGAACCCCGAGTCCTGATCGTACCTTTAAAAAGGAGAAGTTTTCTTTGCGCGGTCGAAGTTCACCAAAACAGAAACATGACAGCCTGGAAAGAAAAATCACAGTTCCAAATTTGTTAGATAACCAGCCAAGTCTCTGATCGTGCCGCAGAAGGGAACAAAGTATTTTAATTCCTTGGCTCCTAATTATGTGTGGTCAAAATTTGTGCAAACAAGGTCGTGACGAGATAAAGAGAAAAAGGATTCACAGGCCCTAATATTTTTGATCAACGAAGCCTCCAAAATCCGAGAAAGCAAATTAGTTCTGGTGATCATAAGCATTGAGTTCAGAGGAAAGCGAAATTATTTTTTACGAGAAGACTGAGTTGTGTGCAAGAAGACAGTGTACTCCATGAACTTTCCACTGGTATTTAGGAAGTTCATAAAGAAAAGGATAAAAAAAAGAGGGCCACGTTGTTTGGTTATCGGTCGTGCTTGGAAAACATTGAGTATATGGTGTTTGCTTGGTAAAAAAAAAAAGAAGCAGAAGGACAAAACGAAAAAAAAAACAAAAGAAGAAGACCTACTTGATTGTTCAGAAAAATCTTTGCCGAACGGTGCAAATTAATTGTGGGGATTCAATGGTGTTATTCTCCTTAATTTATAGGGCCACTTCAAGCACACAAAAGGAAATTAAGATCTTGTCAAATTTCACAGGTTCCCTAATTCAAATTGATTTCTCTCCATGCAAAAGAAGAGCGAGGCGGTGAAAGTTTAGTTGGGATTTGGCTTCGCTAGGTCGTCCCGAACGCAAGTTTCTCTAAGTTTGACTCATCAACGTGAATTCATTGTGGGTTTGATTCATCGGGCTATCAAATTTTAGTCCACAATTAAGTTGGGCTATCAAAATTTTACTGCCTCTGATGAAAAAAAAATAAAAAATTCAAAGTCGTGCCATACCATGCATGGATTTTAAGTTCGTCTCACGAGTTCAACTTCTGAAATTCAACTTGGCACCGAATGTCAAGAGGGGTAAAAAAAAATCTTTTATCGCCGCATACACAAATTTTCGGCATAAAATTAAATCCAGTCAACACTTCGAGACTTACTTCCTTTCATACATGAGCAAGTCTCGAGGGGGCATCTGTAGGCATGTAAAATTTTTAGCCTATCACAAATTGCCACATGTTGCTAGGGTATACAAATTGGCCAATCAAATGTCGCCAAGTTCCTTTAAGTCAAATGGAGGGTTTGGCCGTGTGGATCAGGAGCTCGATAAGAAGTTCAAGTAGGGTTCACCAATGTGTGGCCGTCGAATCCTCGTTCCGGCTTCTCACTCCGCTGGTTGGTGGTTTGCCTAAGCCTGACACCAATGGAACGCACGCAGCAACCAGGCCGGGGGTTGCCCGGCAAGGCCCTCCGGCGTGAGGATGAGTATGTGCGGAGAGAGAGAGGGGAGAGACTAGGGTTTTGAGTAAGCGCGTTTATGGCTGCGTACCTTCCCAAAGGCACTATCCTTTGATATTTATAGAGCCTCCCTGACTTGCTCTCCAAGCACGGGTACGTGCCTTGCACGGGCTGGGCGGCATCACTGTGACGTCACCGTCCAGATCTGGTAACCGCTTTTAGGGGTGAGCTGGCATGACCCATGTGCGCTCACGATTATCTGGCGTAACCGCCTCCGCACGTGGGCAGGCATGCGGCCACGCACGCGGCCGAGCCCAGCCGATGGAGAGGTGAGCCGAGCACAGAAGAGAGGCCGAGCCCGGATGGAATCGGGCTAGGTGAATGTCGCCAGTGGAGCCACCCGCGGATGGTGGCCGAACACAGGCGTAGATCTTTCCCGTCGCCGGATACAAGATAAAGGCGAAGCCGACGACCGGAACGCCTCGGCTCAGGCCGAGCACAGGTGGAGCGGTTCATCTGCCCTTACGGTAACCGAAGGCGGCAAAGGAGTGGAGGTGGTCGGTTGTGGAATCACAGTTGAGCTCGGACCGCTACACTACTCGATGGAAATGGGTTTTCAAGTTCGATTCCGTCGAGTTATGGGAATCTCACTGCACTGGAAACCCTTGGTTTAAGTGACTAGGGCAAAACACAATAATGGAGTCTCACTTATCGCAGGGCAAAACACAAGAAACTGGGTTTGGGTTTGTTGAGAGACTGAAAGTAGGTGAGATTGGAAGGAGGACAAAGAAGTAAACTCACATGGATGAGTTTTGGCAGCAACGTTTTTTGTTTTGGCATTATCAATTGCCTTATTTTATTCTTCTCATTATTGGTGGCATGACATTCGCTTGTCTGACTACAAAGGCCAATATCCAACTTTTCAGGGATTCTTTTCTTTTATTCCACATATTTTAATAAGTGTACGAAAAATGGAATTTCAGTCAATAAATTGTTCTTACTTGGGAGAATTACCGGCAAGTGGTGTACGGTAGACTTTATTTCCACTTAAATGGCGTGCAGTTTTGAAATTCCCAGTACATGACATCAGCAATAATATTGACAAATACATGGTAACATAGCTTCTGCAGACCATTCTAACCTTATACTTGTCATCTCCTACTGATTCGATTTCTGCTGTCACCACCAAAACCTCGTTCGGCTAAATAAAAATGAAAAAATTGACTTATTGGCTTATTTTCGTCTTTATTAAACAAAAATTTGATTTCAATAATAATTTTTTACTTTTTAGATTTCTCTCGTCATGACAATATAATAATTTCTCAAAAATTAACGACAAACTGACAAATACGAAAAAAAATTTGAATAAGAACAAAAAAATCAGTCACTTGGCTTATTTAGCCGAACGGGGCAGATCCACCACCCATGAATTCGGTCTCCCAATGGTCTTTATCGATGGCAGCGAACAACTCAGCTCTAAGTACAAGTGGAATTTAAGAAGGTGATCGGAAGCCTTACACCATTGCCAAGTCCAGAGAGAGCTGGACCAATGAAGAACACGTCAAGTTCCTTGAAGCTCTTCAACTGTACTACTTGTCTCTCTCTCTCTCTCGCCAACATTAGAGAAACAAGCCGACATCATCAATTTCTCTCTTCCAAACCCACTTGTGATTAATTTAACAGTTGGGTTGTACCACATAATTTACAAGCCAATTCACGAGCCTATTTAATCTTCAGAAATAGAAGAAAACCCAAAAGAGGGGTATGGATTGCATATGGAAATGGATATGAGTTATTGTACAAGTATATGCAGTGATAGGTAGGAATTTGTGGGTTTGTGAAACTGTTTTTTTGTTTTGTTTTGGGTTTTGTCTTGGATTCGATGCAAAACAGGGGAAGACTTTTCTTTCTAATCCAAAGCCTGCCTTCATAATCCAAGCCCTAATTCAAGCAAACCCATACTACTAAACTAATCCAAATGCACGTCACCACTACTAATGTTTACAACCATTAATTCTATGGCAAATCATTAACTATAAAGGATTACGTCGAGCAAAAATAAGAACCAATCATTTTATTAACATGACCAAGTCATATTTTTCTGAGAGAAAACCTTGTTCCATATGATTGACCATTGTCTAAGGTATTAAAAAGAAAGTCATTAATTATAAAAGACTACATCGCATATTAGTAAAGACCAATCATTCTGTTAACACGGACCAAGTCATATTTTCTAAGAGAACATTGTTTCTATTGTTTGAGATTTAAAAAAACAAGTCATTAATTATAAAAGACCATATCGCATATTAGTAAAGACCAATCATTCTGTTAACACGACATTGACTAAGTCATATTTTCTGTAATAACTCTGAATTTTAATAAATAAAATTTATTTATTATTGGAGTTATTAATTTAAATTTGCTTGAATTGCTTTAATTTTCTTGTAGTTTGTCATAATTAAACTTTAGCCTTTCAAAGATCGTTTCTTGGCTTTAAGCCCCACTTAGCAAGTCTAGTTAGCTTCTAACTAACTTGTTGGAGAAACCGAACTAGGAAGTCACCTAATTACATTTCCCTAACCACAAATGATCCTTTTTGACATCTTGAACCTTGTGAACCTTTTCAACCCTAGACTTGAAAAGTTATTAATTATTTTCTTTTATTATTTTGGTTTTATTCTTTGTCCATTGGACAATAAAAGTTAGAGGGACTATTATCCATTGGATAAAAGAAACCTAATTCTTTATATTAAAAGGATTCAATGAAAGATTTGAATAAAGTACTAATATTTATAAAAAAAAAAAAAAGGACTTTTATAATTGCTTAAAAGGACATTTTTGGTTATTTTAATATAAAAGTTTCCTAGTTACCATTGTCCATTGGACAATAAAAGCTAGGGAATTTATTATCCATTGGGTAAAAGGTTAGTCTTTCATCTAAGTACAAAGGATTGAATAAACTAGTCACTTTCTAAAAACCCATGTGAGGTAGTACCTATATTATATTATGTAAGTACTTAGTAGACTTAAAAACCTAGGATTCTCCTAGGAACCTTGTTATTATTTTAAATTGGGATTTTGTACCCAATTGGATTAATTTAATGGGGAGTTCTTCTACCTAGAGTACATTAGTACTTATGTATATATTATATTAGTACTTGGATGACTTAAATATTGTCTTAGTACACATGTGCCAATTTATTAGTTTAATGGAGAAATCTTGACCTTTAAGTCTTTTTGATCTCAAGTACCAAAAGTACTTAGTATTTTATTTGTTTTCTTGCACCTAATAGTGTGTGTGTATATGTACTATGCTAAAGAGTGAGAGGGAGAGAGAGAAGCCGACAGAGGGGAGAGAGAGAGAGAGTGAGACAAGAGGGAGAGAGAGTGGGAGAGAGAGAAGAAGAGAAAGAAGAAGGATTTGGATTGTACCATGCCTTATCACCAAGATTCTTCTTCATCCTTCCAATCCTTGGCAAACCTAACCTCCATTGTCCTTTTTTGTACAATTACCAATTGTTTAACCATAAAATCTTGTACAAACTCTCCTTTCTACCACAAAATCTTCCAAAGATCAAATCCAAGGACTAACCTAGCCATGCAAACCTACAATCTAGCCTTTGATTTTCCAAGGAAACTTGATTTGTTGGAATAAAAAATGATACTTAGAGAGAGAGAGAGGGCCGGCCAAAGAGGGGAGGGAGGGAGAGCTTGGTCTATAAATAGAAGCTCACTCCAAGCTTTGAACTCATACCTTCACTTCTTGCTCCAACTTCTCTCTAGAAGTTCTTAGTGTTCTTAGTTCCAAAGTTCTAGTTTTTCTTGAGTTCTTGAGAGTTCTTGAGCGAAACCACCAAACCACTTCCAAAACCACCTCTAGATCTTTTAAAGTAGCTTAGTTAAGTTAGAAAGTTGTTTCTAGGAAGAGAAAAGTTCATCTCTCTTCCTTTCGAAGCAATCCAGAGACGTTACGCCGCCGAATTCCAAAACTGACGACCAAATCACCGTAGCCGACCACCGCCAAGAAGAACGGTAGTTATCCTTATCTCCTATCCCAAGTAGAAAGTAGTTTATCCTTGCACTCTAACTCTAATTATAAGTAGGAATCCTAGTCTGTCAACTCTATACAATGTTTAAGATCGTATGTTGGAAGATAGAAATCATTAGATAAGGTTATCTTTTGTTGGAAACGTATGAAATGCATGGTGTTCGTTTATGGTGATTCAAGCATGCTAAGTAGTCTAGAGTTGGATGATCTTGTTGGATTCGTCTTGGGTTTTCGATAAATGCTTGTTATGTGGAAAGTCCTACACCACGGAGTCTATGCATGAAAATGAAACACCTAAAACAAGAAAGTTAGAGACATGGCACCTAGGGTGTGGTTAACAAGGAAGAAAATGTGTTTTCCGAGGAAAGAAATATTTTGAAAACTACATAATGATCATTTCAAGGGTATTATGTGAGATGTGGGATGTGTGTGTGTGCCAATGGAAACCCGGCGCGGCGGAACCATTGTGAGGATACTCGGGAGACCGGCGCAGCGGAATCGAGGTTGGGTGTGTGGCTTGGTTATTCGCGGTACGGAGCCAATGGAATTATGTGCCAATGGGAACCCGGCGCGGCGGAACCATTGTGAGGATACTCGGGAACCCGGCGCAGCGGAACCGAGGTTGGGTGAGTTAAAAAGGAGTTTTGGAAAAAGGAAAGTGGAATAATTACACGGTCTACGATGAGTCTGAATAATGAACACAAACATTAGTTGAGTAAGGAATGTGGATTTGGAATACTTGTTTTGTCTATATGCATGATCTAAGTGGAATTGTTGTTATTATGATCTTTTGTTCATAAGCTAAGGGTTAGTGAGTAGGATTTTTTACTATTGAGCCTTCGTAGCTCACGTTGTTACCTTTTGGTGACCCTGACATATTATATGGGTGGCGACGCCGGTATAATATGTCAGATCTGATAGATGAACAGGGCGAACTCTTCACTTTGGAGGCGTTTGGAGCCGAAGAACTCGCTAGGATGGAGGAACAAGAGAAGCAGTAGTTAGGAACCCTAGTTCCCTATCTTGGTGTTTAAAATACTTTTACGAGAGTTATGTTGTAATAATGAGCAGTGACTCTCTTTAAATTCTGTAATAAATTATCCTTTTAACGTACCTAAAATTAGGGGCGTTACATTTTCTGAGAGAACATTGTTTCTATTGTCTGAGATTTAAAAAAGTAAGTCATTAATTATAAAAGACTACATCGCATATTAGTAAACACCAATCATTCTATTAACATGGACCAAGTCATATTTTTTTAGAGAACATTGTTTCTATTGTCTGACATTTAAAAAAGCAAGTTATTAATTATAAAGGAATAAGTTGAATATTAGTAAAAACCAATCTTTTTATTAACATGGAACAAGTCATATTTTCTAAGAAAACCTTATTTCTATTGTTTGAGGTTTAAAAGAGCAAGTCATTAATTATAAAATACTACGTCATTATCTAACATTAAAAGAGCAAGTTATCTTCATCTACACTTCTTATAAAAGTCTCAGTTGTTTGTCGACTCTTTCCATTCCAAAACTACCCTTGCCCCATTTTCCCCCCACAAAAGCCACCCAGGTCCACGTTTCTCCACAGAAACGATGCAACGTTCACGGAAACAGGCCACACCTCCAAAATAACCAAACGGCACAACGAACCGCAAGGCCATTGCAAATCAAACTCTCCTTGGTTCTCTCTCTCGCTCTCCCTTGCCCCTCTCTCTCTCTCTCTCTCTCTCTCTCTCTCTCTCTCTCTCGGGTCATAGGGTTGAAAGGTGAGTTTCGGTTGAACTTCACCATTGGTAATTGTTTATGTTTTCCGACTGCTTTTCTGATGAAGGCAACATCTCCCTTATCTATTCTAATATATAAAGGGAGAGCACCAATTTGGTGTCTCCCTTTTTTTGTAGGATAATTAGACAAAGACGCAGCGGAGATTGGACTACCAACCTCCGGCCATTGTTGTTCAAGTGGATCACTGACCCTCACACTCACTCGATATAGGTGTCTTCTAACCTATGCAGGACTCGACGCCTTGAGCAATGGATATCATAGGCTTTTATAGTTGCTAGGTTAGGGACCCTTTATCTCCTCAAGTCTTTATGGTTTCCCTCCATCAAAGAAACTCAAACTAGTGTAATGAAGCAAATGGGGAAGCCAAAAGCTTCCTGTAACTGCTGTAATGAATTAAACCATAATTCACCAGTACAATTATGTAACCATTACTCTTGGTACTGCAATTACACTAGTACAATGAACTATACGTGGGAAATGAAACATCAAAGAACCATCACTTAAACCATGATGGAAGTGGGCAATAAAAGATTAAACTCATCACACAATTTGTCTAAGTGGGTCATTACTACTCTTAACAAGAGTTTATTCTAACATTCTCCCACTTGACCATTAGACAAATGTAAACCACAACAGGTGATAAGTTCTATAATATGGCCATAAAATTAGAGCTGCCCATGTCTTCAAATTCTGTACGAACTTCTACTCAATAGAAAATATCAAACAATGAATCATGGCGGTTGTGCCGTAACAAGTAGGCACTTCCTTCCATGCATCACAATGAAAGATATCCTTCAATGAGTAAAATAGATACTTTTATTTATAACTATTCATCAGTCATATAGGGTCCTCTTTATATCCCAATGGATAAAATACATGACATATACCTTATGTGCACAATCAAACGCCATGTTCTTTATTCATAGAAAAAACTCGTTCGCGAACTGAGAAATTGAGAAAGTGAAATTAAACATCGAAGGAGCAAATAAGTCCCATGCGCCCAACATGATCATTGTATACTTTAGCCGGTAATGTTTTTGTCATGGGATCCGCAATCATCTGCTCGGTACTAATGTGCTCAATAGTCACATCCTGCGCCTTCACTTTCTCTCTAACGACAAGATACTTAATGTCGATATGCTTGTTTCGGCTGCCACTCTTATTGTTCTTTGAGAAATAAACTGCAGCTGAGTTGTCACAATAGATCCTCAATGGTCTCGATATTGAATCAACGACCCTTAGTCCTGCGATGAAATTCCTCAACCATAAAGCCTGTGATGTAGCTCCATAGCATGCAATAAATTCTGCTTCCATAGTTGACGAAGCTGTAATGGACTGTTTGATGCTCCTCCAAGATATGGCTCCTCCAGCAAGAAGAAAGATATATCCTGAAGTGGACTTCCTAGTGTCTAGACATCCGGCAAAATCTGAATCGGAATATCCAGTCACTTCCAAAGTGTTCATATGTCTGTATGTAAGCTTGTAGTCCTTGGTTCCTTGCAAGTACCGCATGACCTTCTTAGCAGCCTTCCAATGTTCTACTCCTGGATTACTCTGGTATCTTCCCAACATACCCACTGCAAATCCAATGTCAGGTCTTGTACAGACCTGTGCGTACATGAGACTGCCAACTGCAGAAGCATAGGGTATGCCTCTCATTTGTTCACTTTCCAAATTGTTTTGAGGTGCTTGGTTGAGACTGAACTTATCCCCTTTGACAATTGGTGCTACAGAAGGTGAACAAAAGTTCATCCTAAATCTTTCCAAAACTTTTTCAATATAGGCCTTTTGAGAAAGTCCCAATATCCTACGAGATCTATCTCTGTGAATCTCAATGCCAATGACATAAGACGCTTCGCCCATATCCTTCATCTCAAAACTTTGTGAAAGAAACACTTTTGTTTCATGTAGCAACCCCAAATCACTGCTTGCAAGTAAAATGTCATCTACATACAGGACCAAAAATATGTACTTACTCCCACTGACCTTGAGGTATATGCATTGGTCAACACCGTTCTCCACAAAACCATATGAAGTGACAGTATTGTGAAACTTGAAATACCATTGTCGTGAGGCTTGTTTTAGTCCGTAAATAGATTTTCTTAATCTGCAAACTAAGTGATTATTAGAAGAAAATCCCTCAGGCTGAACCATGTATACCTCTTCTTCAAGATCCCCATTCAAGAAAGCTGTTTTCACATCCATTTGATGTAGCTCTAAATCAAAATGAGCTACTAACGCCATGACAATCCTGAACGAGTCTTTCTTAGAAACCGGAGAGAAAGTCTCGTGGTAATCAATTCCTTCCTTTTGAGTAAAACCTTTGGCTACAAGCCTGGCTTTATATCGCTCTATATTACCAGAAGCATCTCTTTTGGTCTTGTAGACCCACTTACAGCCTATGGCTGAAGCACCTTTTGGTAATTTAACGAGATTCCAAACATTGTTTGTAGCCATAGATTCCATCTCTTCCTTCATGGCATTGTACCATAGTGCAGAATTGACCCCATTCACAGCTTGTGAAAATGTACTAGGATCATTATTAGGTCCAACATCGAAATCAGACTCTTGTAGATACACAAGGTAGTCGCTAGAAATTGCTGGTCTCCTTTGTCTTGAGGATTTCCTTACTCCCACTTGCTCAGGCAAGTTGTGGGTGAAAGGTGCTTGATGAACATGTTCCTCCTGGAGTGGTGGTTCGTGAACTGATTGTTCCTCGGCGACCGGTGGTGCTAAACTAGGAATAACAACCATTTGCCTAGTTGAGTTCTCAACAGGATCTCTTAACTCCTCAAACTCGACGGTTCGAGAACCACTACTCCCACTTGACTCTGAATCCTCAAACTCGACGGTTCGAGAACCACTACTCCCACTTGACTCTGAATCCTCAAGAAATTTAGCATTTCTAGCTTCAACAATTCTCAGTGTGTGGGAAGGACAATAAAATCTAAAACCCTTCGAGTTTTCAGCATACCCAATAAAAAAACCGCTAACTGTTCTTGGGTCTAATTTCTTCATGTTCGGATTATACACCCTCACTTCTACCGGACATCCCCAAGTGTGTAAGTGTCTCAAACTTGGCTTCCATCCTTTCCATAATTCAAAAGGTGTCTTGTGTACAGATTTTGATGGTACCCTATTTAACACATACACTGCGGTCTTAAGGGCCTCACTCCACAAATTCATAGGAATATTTGAGTAGCTCAACATGCTTCTCACCATGTCCATAAGCGTACGGTTCCTCCTTTCCGCAACACCATTTTGTTGTGGTGTGCCAGGCATTGAATATTGAGCTATAATGCCTTCTTCTTTTAGGAACTTGGCAAATGGACCAGGTAATTGTCCCAATTCTGTGTACCTCCCATAATATTCTCCACCTCTATCCGATCGCACGATTTTTATTTTCTGTTCTGTTTGTTTTTCTACCTCTGCTTTATAGGCTTTGAAAGCATCTAGTGCTTCAGCCTTCTCAAATAAGAGGTAAAGATACATATATCGTGTATGGTCATCAATAAACGAGACAAAATACCTTTGACCATTAAAACAAGGTGGAGTAAACGGTCCACAGAGGTCTGTGTGTATGATCTCTAGAATTTGTGAACTCCGTTTGGCACCTTTAGTGGACTTGTTGGTTTGTTTTCCCTTGATACAATCCACACAAGTACCAAAATCAGTAAAATCAAGAGCATGTAATACTCCATCATTCACCAATCTTTTGATTCTTTCTTTGGAAATGTGTCCCAATCTTCTATGCCATAACATAGAGGAGTTCTCATTGACAATACAACGCTTTATGCCAACATTATCATGCAAAGTTAAAAGACTATTCTCATTAGAAAGATCCAAATCAAACTTATATAAACCACCAGATAAAACTCCATGTCCTATAAGGACATTATTTTTTATTAAACTTAAAGTTTCACCAGCAAAGTTAAAAACAAACCCCAAAGGTACTAGTTTTGATACTGAAACCAAGTTTCTAGAAAAGGACGGAACATAAAAAACATTATTAAGATCCAAAACAAAGCCAGATTTTAAAACAAGTCTAATAGTCCCAACTGCTTCGACGTGCGAACGCATCCCATTTCCTGAATAGATGCCTTGTTCACTTCCCGTCGGTTTCCTTAGGCTGAGAAAACCCTGCATGGTATTGGCAATGTGAATTGTAGAACCAGAATCAATCCACCATGTATTATCAGGAACGTTAACGAAATTTGATTCATAACACACAAAGGATAAAAATTTACCTTTCTTCTCAAGCCACTTCTTATACTTAGTGCATTCTTTCTTCATGTGTCCCTTCTTTTTGCAAAAGAAGCATTCAACTTTATTTCCAGAGCGCTTCATTTGCACATTTTTGTCATTTTCATTGGGAACACTGTTGCCCTTTTTCCCGTTACCCTTTCCTTCGCCTTTTCCCTTCTCCTTTCCCTTTCCTTTTTTGTTTCCGTTTTCACGGAAAACCAGATTGGCACTTTCAAGAATTTCATTTTCATGCTTTAGCCTCTCTTCCTCCTGGACACACATGGTCAAAAGCTCATTAACAGACCATTTCTCCTTATGTGTGTTGTAGGAAATTTTGAAAGGGGTGTATTCTGATTGGAGAGAGTTAAGGATAAAATGCACTAAGAATGACTCAGAAATCTCTATCTCCAAAGCTCTAAGTTGAGCCGCAATATCTCTCATCTCCATAATGTGTCCCCGCACACTTTTAGAACTGTTGTGCCTCATGCCTGAAAGTTTCTTCATTAGGGTGCTTGCTAGTGCCTTGTCAGAGCTTACAAATTGCTCTTCAATAGCCTTCATGAAATCTTTTGCCTTATCGCAATCAGGAATTGAACCCCTTATGCCCTTATGGATGTGGGACTTAATGAGCATCAAACTTAGCCGATTAGAGCGATCCCACTGCTCATAAGCAACCCGCATTGCTGGTGTACTTTCATCCGTGGGAACGGGTGGCTCGTCCACACGAAACGCCAAATCAAGATCCATGCACCCCAAAGTCAGCATAAGCTTATCCTTCCAGTCAGCAAAGTTGTCACCACTCAAGAATGGAACATGAGAAGTTTCTGAACTCATAAACGAGGTAGGAATAACTGCAATAACCAAGAACACATCATCATGCTATGTAAATAACAAAGTAAATTCAAACCTCCCTGTGGGCAAAGGCAGCAAAATGCATCGAATCTACTTAGCTTGAAAACCGAACAGAAATTTCCGTTATCTGTGGACATAGGAAGTTTCATTCTGATGCTGAATTCACTACTTTAATCTCAAGCTATATTAACAAAAGTAACTATCTTCCTGTGGGTAAAAAATAGTTAATTTTGTTAATTTAGATTTGCATGAATAGATGCCAAACTTTTAGTCTTAAGATCAACTCAATTTCAGATATGAATACCAATATACTGAAATCACACATCACAATTATCCAAGATGCTGTGGCTATTCTTAAATAATAGTAATGCTTAATAACCTTAAGGCATCAAATAATCCTGAATAGGACAAAACTGAGGTAAAAATTTGTCCATGTCATGTAAAAACAATTTTGAATCCAAATCTTTATACAAGAAGCTATCAAGCAGCCCATCTGATGAATTCAAAATTGATCATAATGAAAACATGAAGCAATAAATAGAATGGATGTGATCATGCTAACCAAATTTGCTTCCTCTGTTTTGAATTTAAAAAGTCTGAAGACCAAAACATGATACAAGTGAAATATAACCAAAAGTCTAAATAGGTTATAAAATTAGTCTACTCTGTATCTAATATTGACAATAGCTGTTAAACGTGGCAAGAGCAGAGAAGGGACACACAGTATAGCTATCAAAAGAAAATTATCCATGCATGCTCCAAATATATATATATATATATATATATATATATATTTATATGCCAGGTGTGAACATATGGCATTTGCCCCTTCTCATAATAACTTTAATGCACCGAAAGAGTTTCAGAATTGGAATAGTTTAATATTCACCCTTCTCTATGATCTCTAATGTGCAAGACTAAGACACAAAAATGGCATGTGATAGCATGATGAATCACTAAATGTGAACTGACATGACAGTGATAAACTTAAGAGATCAAACTAGTTATGTGTGTGTCACTGAAATGCTGATCACAAAATAGTATCCCAACGAGTGTGAAGAACTTCGTGATATCTAAATACTGAACAACATGAACCGGAGAGGCTCTGATACCACACTGTAGGATAATTAGACAAAGACGCAGCGGAGATTGGACTACCAACCTCCGGCCATTGTTGTTCAAGTGGATCACTGACCCTCACACTCACTCGATATAGGTGTCTTCTAACCTATGCAGGACTCGACGCCTTGAGCAATGGATATCATAGGCTTTTATAGTTGCTAGGTTAGGGACCCTTTATCTCCTCAAGTCTTTATGGTTTCCCTCCATCAAAGAAACTCAAACTAGTGTAATGAAGCAAATGGGGAAGCCAAAAGCTTCCTGTAACTGCTGTAATGAATTAAACCATAATTCACCAGTACAATTATGTAACCATTACTCTTGGTACTGCAATTACACTAGTACAATGAACTATACGTGGGAAATGAAACATCAAAGAACCATCACTTAAACCATGATGGAAGTGGGCAATAAAAGATTAAACTCATCACACAATTTGTCTAAG
The DNA here is from genome assembly GCA_014282245.1 of Rhododendron simsii. NCBI lineage: Eukaryota > Viridiplantae > Streptophyta > Magnoliopsida > Ericales > Ericaceae > Rhododendron > Rhododendron simsii. The sequence goes on from CM024953.1 coordinate 16,635,957, forward strand.
TGGGTCATTACTACTCTTAGCAAGAGTTTATTCTAACATTTTTGTCACGCTTTTTCATTTTCAAAAATACCCTCAAATTTGTACTTTATGTGGGTAAAAACTGTAGGGGTAAAACGGAAACACACAAAACAAAACAGTTAGTTGTGGAAATATGTTGGACATTTTAACAAAAAAAAATAACACCTGCCACATGTCCAGATGTCCTCAAGAGAGAGCATGGAGGAGGGAAAAAAAAAAAAAACACGTCCATCTCCAATCCCACTACTCCTGAAACACATCTGCCGCTATCCATCTCTCTCTCTCTCTCTCTCTCTCTCTCTCTCTCTCTCTCTCTCTCTCTCTCAACTCCTCAACCCCTCTCTCTCTCCCAACTCCTCAACCGCCCACGCCTCTCTCCCACAACCCCACCCCTCTTCTCTCTCTCTCTCTCTCTCTCTCTCTCTCTCTCTCTCTCTCTCTCGCTCATGGGCTATGAATACCCCATTCTCTCTCATATGCGCCTTTCAGAGGCGCGGTTCAGAGACGGGAGTCAATTGTTGATCACAGGCCTTCAGGAATTTCAACTAAGTAAGTTGATTCGACATAATTGATAGATTGGACCCATTCAATTTTTTCCCCCAATTCCATTTTCTCTTCGATTTTCCCCTAAACTGCCAATCTCTCTTGCGTTTTTTATGGTTGTGTGAAAATTTGCTATTTTGTGAATTGGGTATGCACCAATGCTTCTGGGTTTTGTAATTTGTCTGAATTCTGGGTTTTGTAATTTGTCTGAATTCTGGGTTTTGGGGTTTACGGTATGAACTTGGTTTTGATGCTGTTTAGAGGTTTTCGAGGTTGATTAGCATGATCTCGGTGGCCTGGTGGGTATATCAAGTTGGCTTATGAATGTTATTGTGGAGGTTCATTTTCAGAAATCAGAAGATAAAAAAGGGGGATCTTATGGTCTAGAAATTGAGCCTTCTCTTTAAACCAGCAATTTTGAAACTGAGCCTCAATAAAAAAAATGGAAGAAAAGAAAGAAACAAGAAACTGTTTCGTACCTTTTATCCATTTGGGTTCAGTAAAATTTTAGTTGATGTCATAGGTGGTTGAATTCCTTTCATGGCAGTATGCTCATTCTCAATTTCTTTTCTTTGAACTGAACAATTATGATGTCATTTGTTATGAAATTTCTGGGATTCAGATGTATTTTTGTTCGTATTATGAGTTCATAACCCATGTTTCACTCATCCTTTATGTGTGAATTCATTTGGCAGGTTCAAGGTTTTGACAATTGAAAGTAATTCGGAACTTGCACCACTCAGTTCTGCTAACTACAAGGTATGATTTCCTCTCTGTTTCATCTATTGTAGTGCCTAAAGCTGTGTTTTGTTTTCCGTATACAGTAATTGGATTTTAGTTAGTTGGATATGTTTTCTATGCATAAAGAAATGCAACTGGATTCCAAAAAAAAGATTTGGTTAGTTGGATTTGTTTCCTGTGCAAATATACGTAAGTCATATTTTTCTATCTTCAAATGTGAAGAACGGGTAGTGACAAAAAAAATGGCGTAGGAATGCATTTACAACCCTTCTTTCCCTATATTTCATTCCCTTTACTTGAGGGGGTTGCTCACAACATTATTTTTGTAACCAATATTTTTGCCTATTCAATTATTAATAAGAAATGGCACAATAAAGACAAATAGCAACCACAAACGGCAAGGAAAACGAGCAGCCAAGTGGTGCCAATGAAAAAAAAAAAACAAAGTATGATGCTTATAACTTCTATTTTCTTGCCCTTCCACATTTTAAAGACAATTTGTTATATACCCGTGCAAGTTGGTGTTCTTTTTTTTAAAAAAAATCTTCAAATGAAAGATGTAATTTATGGAGAGGCTGAACCGGTACGTGATTATGAACACCTTCTTTTTTACCCCTACAGAGATTCTAAATAATTAAGTTTTTAAACTTACATGGGTCGTAAATTGTTTTACTTGAGAACTTTTAGGTTCAAATAATTGTATATTTTACATTTTATGCAGGTTTTTATGAGGCCTCCTCTATGTTTGCGTCATAATGATCACTTAGATATGTTGAGTGCAGTATACGATTTTGAATCTAAACGTCAGAGAGAGGGCTTACCAGTTGAAAATTTTGTTCGACGAAAAATAGAGACATATATGTCGAGCCTTGCAAAATGTTGGAGAAAATATAAGCGAACAATATCGTATAGGAAAAATAGTAGACCTTCTATCACCAAGCAGGATGCATGTAAAGCAAACAATATTTCAAAGGCATGTTATAGAAAATGCTACACATTTGATGAATGCTTTGATAGAAGACAAGCATAATGTCCACTATTTGTGGATGGAGTTTGAGCAAGGGCCAATGATGCCAAACTCAACTATAAGAGCGCACATTTTAAATAAAGAAAACCAATTTCATAGTCCAAGGAAAAAAGGCTGCAAGCCAAACATTGAGAATTTGGTTCAGGCTATAGTTAATAACCTCCCGCCCACATGGCCTAAAGCAACAATCTTCAAAAACTTAAAACCAAATTTCATGGATATGAGAGCATTGGGAGCTATGGTTGAGGAGATCGAGACTGATATCATATGTTCAGAAGCTTTGGACGAAATGGAGCAACAATTTACAGAACAATAGGAGAAGCAGGGAAAAAAACCTCAACCAAAGGTAATAATATATATTTTTTAAGAAAAAATTGTTTGTTACCCATTCAGTTAATTTTTACTTCAATACAAATCATACACTAACAAACGATTAAATGTTCTTATGTGTTCCTTTTGCAGGTAGCGAAGCAAAGATTGAAATTTAATGATCTATAGCTCTACAACATTTGGAGTTGCATGCTATCCAATTATTTGAATTTGTCAATTTATTTTGTTTTAGGAGTTCATCGTGCTTTAATTGTTTAGATATGAGTATGAGATTGTCATCATAACTCACTTCAAAATTTAGCATTATCGTACCAAGAGTTGTTTCTTTTTTTTTGTTACTGTTCAGTTTGGATATTTTTTTTCCATATTTATTGCTACCATTGTGTATGTTTTCTTTTAGTTATGTTGATTGACTATGTTAATTTTGCCCGTGCATAATAAGAAAAGCTAATTACAAGATATGATAATTAAGGCAAAACCACTGTTTAATGAAGGCAAAACATCAGTGTACAATCTTTAAATCGCTGAACCTGTTCTTACTCTGGAATGATGCCTTATATCTAACGTACGTATTTGCTAATAACAAATACTAGAGCCTGGGTCACACGCGATGCGTGTGCAAGTCGGATTTTCACAACATTTGTGAAAATTTGATCAAACAATAAGTGGGAAGCATTTTTACAAAAACATTGTGAAAATCCGACTTGCACATGCATCGCGTGTGCCCCAGGCCCTAGTGCAAACTTAAACGAGAGTGCTTCCATGTGATTTGCCTACTATCTGTTTGATACAATGTCCCAATGACAATAGCAGAACTCAACATCACACAGACACACACGCGCACGCGCACACACGGCAAAAGAATTTAGCATATATGCCCGGCCCCAAAGTTCGTTGAATCATTGTTCTCCTCACTATTTATGAACTCTAATTCACGACAACTGCTTTTGAATGCTCTTTTGTTTTTTTTTTTCCCAACGGCTGCTTTTGAATGCTCTTGGCTGTGAACTTATGTTGTTTGTTCGATTCATTGAAAACGTATTATAGATCGTCAAACTAACAAAGATTGATTATTATTCCTGATTATTTGCATCTGTTACAGTTTTTCAAAAGTTCATTCGAAATAGTAGGTCGAATTAATTATTGGGCGTTAAAAAAATAACCAGTCTTGTTTCTCCCAGTAACATGATCTCATATTATGACGAATACCGGTCTATAAGGTATGGTTCTTTTTTGTCATTGGGCAGAATACGAGAGAGGTGTTTTCTCTCTTCTGTAGAATTGAATAGGAGTTGGATTACTCGAGGATTTTCACCAGGATTATTAACGGTTTTAGGAAAATAAATTGTTTGATATACGACCAGTACTACAATCCCCAAAATCTAAGTCTAAGATGAACAAAGCAAGAGTATGTAGGAATAGTCACATACTCATATACTACATCTGCTCTCCTTGGAAAAGTTTTGATGACTGAGTAAGGAGTTCTAATATCTGATTGTATTATCTATTGTACTTTTAATTTCATGTAAGGTGCTTTGGATGACATTAATCTGAATGAAATTATGTTTCTCTATTCTGGGTCTTCTTTAAGCTAAGGATTTACTAAATTAATAGAATGTTTTTTACGCTACAGATCACATGTCCCTATTATCAACTCTTATTGTGGTTACTGATTACTAATATCAACAAAAGAAGTACACAAAAAAATATTGCCTATCGTTCTTGGATCATATGGTGTTATTATTTTCCGGTTATGTTTGAAGTCAGTTAAGCTTGTAAGATCATGAATTAAGGATTAGAAATCTAAAGCTTGATTTTAGAATTCCCTCAGGGCGAAATTCTATTGTCGTTCCAATATATTCAGAATTGTCGTAAGTTCAGAAATATATGTGATGAATTAGTGTATGAGGTGGCTGGTATGGCGTTATGTTCTGAATAAATTTATCACTAGAACAGGAAAATGATAAACCCGATTATTTGGTATAGCCTGACCATATCTTCGGAATCTGAAAATCCATTTGTATTGAGGTTAATGATTTTCGCCTTTCCCCAATTGTGTTATTGATAGAATTTGCAGTTTGGTGGGGTTTCCATTCTGGGGGTGTTATGCACACCAATTGTTCGCTTCAAGTTCTCACCATTTTTGGATGTCGAAATTGTTTGTATGGACGGGAAGATCGGTGGGTGACTCCACCCAAAAGTCACAAAAATGTAGCGGTACAAAGCATTCCATTCCTTCATTTATCGTCGAAGGTTTGTTCTTTTTTTTCAGGATACTATCAATTATTAATGGCATAAAGGCTGCAAGCATGTCATCTTTGGTATATGAGTACGGAAGAAACGGGAAAATGAAATTCTAACTGAATTCCATTGATGTTTCTTTTATAGCTTCAGGCTAATGGTAATTACTCTCTAAAATTAGTACCATGGACCTCTCCAATGAGGAACGAACAAACAATGTTGATTCTGTAATAAAACTTGCTTTGGGATTTCAGACAGATTAGATTGTAGAAAATAATTGGTTTATACATACATATATTTGGTTTTCTCCAATTGTCATCAAACCCAACAAGAAAATAAATTTCGGGAAAGGAAGTGAAACCAAGAAGATGTACCAAACAATACTTATCTAATGAGTAAATCTTTTGGGTTCATAAATGCAGCTATTGTTAACATTTCAAGAGAATATTAATTGGAATCTCCATCTGTCCTACATTCACAAGTCCATGTTTTTTTATCCTACTCTATACTGTCCTAGGGGAAAGGGGAGTTCGGTGGGCGGGCCTTGAACCCTCAACAAATGAAGTGCTTATTTCATGCTCTGTGTACTGAGCTAAGTGTCACGACCCGCTATCCCTAGACCCCTTAAAAGGGAATCACGGCCCGTGACCGGCCAATAAGGCCTTCTTACATAACCAAATAGGCTCAAGAAAAAGTGATCTAAATTAAAAAAAAATGAACATTTGCGGAAGCGGTTAAGAAAACTTCACTTAAATTTATGGGGTCTATAAAAAAAAGTAACCATAAAATGTTTAAGCAAAACGATCACCACCCATTTGATCCAGAGCATCCATACATTGATAATTTACATGAAACTATAATTACTTTAGCATGAACACCATAACCTTTCCCTAACATGCATAGCCTACGTACATCATTTTTTGCAAAAGAAAATATATACATCTTGCCCATAGGAGAAATAAGTACAAAACATGTCCAAAAATACAAGTCTTCTTTCTACTTCCTTTCTATATGCAAAACGATTCGATGAAGCCCAAACTTGCACAAAACATTGCACCTATGAGCTACCATACTTCATCACCTGAAATTGGTAACTAAACCGTCAGCTGAAAGCTCAGTGAGTAAAGCTCATACTCTAATTTGGGTTTTGAATAATCAACACACGTATAGCACATTAGTTACGAACATTTAAAAGAAATCCAAGAGATATTTTACATGGAAGCATAACGTACTCGAACACATTTACATGGCCAATAACGCCAGGCTTATCACACACATATACATACATGACACATATCGGGATCCCGGCCGATTATTGGTACCCATCGGCAAGGGCACATACCTGGATATTATGGAACCCTCCAGGAAGGCACATACCTATATATTATAGAATCCTCCAGGGAGGCACATAATGCTTAGGGATGGCATTCGGGGCGTTCGGGGCGGATATGGGGATTTCCGTACCCGATCCCCGAAACCGAATGCCTCCCCATATCCGCCCCGATACCCGAACGGGGATAGGAAGAAGGAACCATAACCGAACCAATCGGGGTTCGGGTAACCCCCGAACCGATTGGGTAACCGAATTGGATGAAAAAATCTGTTTACCCAAGTTGTACCCACCCCGAACCGAACCGAAATAAAAACACTAGCAGTTGCAGACAAGCAGCGAAATACAGATCTGGGGTTCGATCAAATTTGGGCTCCAGAAAAATCAATAGAAATAGAACCCAAAGCAAATCAACACATAAAACTACCATGATCTAGAACAAACCAAAAGATTTTTGTCACAAATCCGTCATTTTCAACTGATATAAGAAACCCAGAATCTAAAACTTTGCTACATAAAATGGTACATACTTAATTAGTAGAGACAGAAGCAGACAACAATGGGAAGAAAAATGCTTCCGCACCACTGCAACTTGGTGAGATCTTGGGTTTCGATTTCGTCGAGGAGAGGAGAGGTTGGTTGAAGAGATCGCCATCGCCTGCGAGAGGATTGATGATGATCGACGGCGTGATGAGCGACGGCCAGAGGGTTGAGGATGATAGACGGCAAGAGTTGATCGGACTGTCGAGCTTCAAATCGGACGATCGGACTGATTTTTCTAGTAATTGGAGACGACAGAGAGAGATGAGGTGTGAGAGAAAGAGAGACCAGAGAGGTAGAGAAAGATCTCTTCTGATTCTTTTCGTATTCACAGATGTGAGAGAGAGAGAGAGAGAGAGAGAGAGAGAGAGAGAGAGATGCTCTGGCTGCTGTATTGGAAATGAAAATACTCCGTAAAACTGAAAACCCTAACTCAGTAAACTCCTGTATGTGTATATATATAGGAAGGGGTAATTTTGTAATTTACTAGTTCGGTTCAGTTCGGGTTCGGTTCGGTTCGGTTCGGGTATCGGTTCGGGTATCAGCTTAACCATAACCGAACCGAAACCCGTTCGGTTATCCTTTGTGCAAACCATACCCATACCCACGGGGAAAATTTCGGTTATGGTTCGGGGATAATTTCGGTTATCGGTTCGGATACCCATCGGTTCAGTTCAAATTGCCATCCCTAATAATGCTAGCTATTATGGAACCCACTAGCGGGTACATACGGTAAGACTTGTAACATACATGGACTTGTAACATCTTAAAAAGTACATTGAGAACCATTCCATATCATAACATAACACTCAAATCACGTAGACATATTACTTCCTAGCATAGGAAGACCAAATCACACTTCATAGAAAAAGTTCATAAAATTTCCCATTTCAAAGTATGAGGTTACTCACATTCCGTTGCCCTTCGAGTAAGCATCAACTTGTATCCCTTGTATCCTTCGCTTGATCACCAAATCCTAAATATTGTATATGCACATATATTATTTACACAAAGAATTCCTGAAAACAAAAATGCATATGCATGATACCTAAAATGATAACTCAACGTACTTTCACTTAAAGAATTCTTGAGAACAAACCATACAGAACTACGTCCTAATACTTTTACCACATAAAGATCACTTATATGCATATGCTATCAAAATTAGTCCAAAAATTAACAAGGTCAAGAACTATGCCTTTGAATTAAAAGAACAAAGACTAAGACTGCAGAATTCGGCACTGTTCGAAACAAAACGCAGCTTAGTAAACGAATTGTTTAAAATTATTCTCTTTGAGTTTTACTCTAATTTTTGGACACGATATACTAGACACATACGGGTACCTCACATAAAAATTATAGAAAATAACGTGATGGAAAACTAGGTCAAACTCATCAAAAACCGAAGGCCAAAACAGAGGTTCGGCAGTAGCAGTAACACAGAGTGCAGTCTAATGCGAGATTTTTCTAGACTTCGTTTTAAGGAATATTAATTCCAAATTTTTACAAGACATTGTAGACGCATTGAGGGACATCCCATAAAAATTTCGTAATTTTTGAAGACGATTTACTATGTCTAAAAATTCGTGGCTTAAGGTACAAAAATCCAGCAAATCTCTGGGCAGATTTCTCTTCAAACTCACAACAAGAAAACTTACCTCTTTTAGGTTTAAACCATGGATTGAGGGAGCTTCAAACACTTGGGTGAGAGATGGATTTGGGATTGAATCTTGCTCCAAGAACTTGATTGAACCCTAGAACCAAAACCCTAGAAGTAGAAGATGGGGAGACTTCTTGATTTTTTTCTTGAGAGGAGTGGGAGAGAAAGAAACGTTAGAAGGAATGACAGGGTGGGGAACTGATATTTTTTTCCTTCCATCCACGTCTGGAATTGTCTAGAAAAGGGGTGATCTAATTAGCAAATAAACCCTCACATAACATTCTCTTCAAATAAGAATCCAAATAATATTTTCACATTGACCCATAACATTGTTTTATGAATCTCTACGTTTTGTCTTAGAAAAATTTGACTCATAACACATAAATCATATACATGGCATATAATTCAAACATAATTTGTGTGTGTTACATAGCACATAAAGGACAAGTAAGCACTTAAAGCCACATAATTTAACATCTATAATTAACTTTTACCTAAATAAGCATGATTAGCATAATTAAATATCTTGGGTGTCACACTAAGAGGCAACTTCCACAAGTCAGTCTTCTTTTTTACTTTGATTGTTTTTCTTTTTGTTGCTCTGTTCTGCTATAGACTGTATGATAACAACTTGACCGTCAATCTGATTACCAATATTTTTTCGTGGTTAGAAGTATAATTATACAAAACAACTTCATAAAATATGTGAGAATGCTGAGTATACATTGAGTATACATGACGAAGCAAAACTTTTTGACTTAGGATGCATGAGAAATCTAGATCGTATAAAAGCATGCAAGACTATCCTAATAAAAGAATCGGGCATCTAAAGGTTGGTTGTTGACTCTCTTTTCCGTGTTTTGTTGATAAGCTGAAGAACAAATTCAGATTTGATGAAGCCCTTTAACAACAAAGAGGAACAAGACTTGGACAAAACTCTCAAAAGGTTAGGTCTTGTTTGGTAACCATTTCATTTTCTGTTTTCTGTTTTCATTTTCAAAATTTTCAAAATTTAGAACAGAAAATTTGTTTGGTTGTCTATTTTCATTTTTAAAAATCAAAATGAGTTTTCTAAATTTTTAAAAATTGAGGAAGTAACAAAAGTCTACTTTCACTTCTTGTAAAAATAAAAAACCGGCTGCCAAATCCTTCCGCGTAAGTCGACATCTCCTTATATCAGTGGACTTCTCCTTACCTCAGTCTTCCCCAAGTCCAGATCCATCGGTCTCTCTCGATCCCACTGTCAAGCGGTTGTTGAAAGGTCTCTCTCTCTCTCTCTCTCTCTCTCTCTCTCGAGCGAGCGAGCGAGCGAGCGAGCGAGCGAGCGAGCGATCGATCTTCTTTCTCTCTCGATCTCTTGATTGGCTATTATAACCCATGCCCAAATCTCATTGAATCGAATCAGGAAACAGAGAAACACATCAACCATCCAGTCGACTGCTGCAGAAGGAGAGGAGCAAAGTTCTCACTGGTAACGTTCTTTGGAAGTCGATCGAATAATCCCGTTTTATACTTTCCCTAATTCTCCTTCTCGTAGATATCAGTATGTCTCTCTGTACATCGAAGCTCAGTAATATGTTGGTATGAATCGTTTGCCTATCTTGGTAGAATGGACACATCTACCCAACACATGCATCTCAAATTAGCTATATTAAATGAACTTTGAATTTGATACACTGGAAAATAGTCCTGCACAATGACAAGAATTGTGGCAGATTTTTGATGTTTTGTGCATTGCTGAAACTGTTGGATATAGGTAATTAATGGACTTGGTTTTAGGAACAAATTACATGGGGTTTAAGGACAGTCCAAGTTATGTTGATTGGTTTACACATGAATGGACCTGACTAATGTGTTTCATGACATCTTTTTCTTTTATTTGAAGGTAAGTATTGCAGAATTTTCATACGACTGTTAGCCATTTTGCTGGCATTAGGAGTATCTGTGGTCTTTTAAAAATGGCAGTCCCACAGCAACAGAGAAAAACTATACAAAAATACTGGACAAAGATGCTTCTCTGTTTCTCTGTCAGACACGCCTTAGCCAAAGGCTTTGATGCATTGTAGCAGTGGTGAGAGACTCCAAGGCAGAATTGTTTCTCTGGTTCTCTGTCAGACACGCCTCCGGCAGCTCTTGTTTCTCTAATTCATGTTTTTGTACTTACCTTGCTTGCTTTTATGAGACTATGAGAGTGATTGGAGTGGTTTGATTCAGTTTGACATTAGATTGGTTTGATTAAGTTTGACGTTAGATTGGTTTGATTCAATTTGAATTGTCCAATGGCAAAATTGTTCTACCCCGTATCCTTCTCTCTCTCTCTCTCTCTCTCTCTCTCTCTCTCTCTCTCTCTCTCTCTCTCTCTCTCTCTCTCTCTCTCTCTCTCGTGTATCGTTTGGGAATTAGTGGAGAAATTACAAGAGAGACATTTTTAGGAAAAGTAAAAATTGCTTTTAGAAATTCTTTTTTTTTTTTGAAAACAGGTTGACACAAACATATTTTCTGCTTTCACTTTTTTTTTTAGGAAAAGTAGAAATTGATTTTAGAAAACAGAAAATAGAAAGCAGAAAAGTGGCAGTGTTACCAAACATAGCCTTAGTGTTTCATGTTTCCTTTCCAGAACCTGAGTTTATTGTTGGGTCGAAGGATGCTGATTTTATCAACCTAATACAAGTACATAGATCGATACGGGGTCCACAGTCACCTTATCTACTTGATCTTATACCGCATGTATGGTGCCTTAAACTCAGCCCTTAGCTGGCTTTGTTGTATTTCCACAATATAACTTTTGGTACATTTTGGACAATGGCCATCGTCCATGTTTAAACCTATCCAATGCATCTCTAAAAAGATGGCCAAACAATGGGCCCTGTTTAACATTTCATTTCGCAGCCTTTCCAAATTTGAACACGGGCTATATTCTCTCTCTCTTAATTGGAGCCAAAATGCAATTGTATTAGGCTCTTTAGGAAGAAAATTAAAGAAATAGTATTTTTTGGAATTGGTGAAAGGTTGCTTTCTTTTTGCATTCTCGGTATAGTTTTGCGTTGGAGATGCTCTTAAATGGGAATTTCCATCAGTCTCTATGCCTCTGTTTTAATTCGATTGCCAGGTGCTTACCCGATGGTATCAATATGGACTTTGAGAATGTTGGAGGAGATATGCTTGATGCGGTACTTCTTAACATGAGACTCTACGGTCGCATTTCTGTGTGCGCGATGATTTCACAGTACAACCTTTAATAACACGAAGGTGTACACATCTGGTTCTACCTCATCACAAAACAAGTACATATGGAAGGGTTCCTGATTTTCAATTACTATCCCATGTACCCAAAGTATCATGACATGGTCCTGCCCCTCATATGAGAAGCAAAAGTTGCATATGTTGAAGAAATAGCTGAAGGCATTGAGAATGCACCAAAGGCTCTTATTGGGATTTTCCCTTGTCACAATGTAGGGAAACAGGTGGTGTTGGTTGATGTGAATGAGTTACCGTTGCCCTCCGTTGTCTGTGTGTAAATGCTAAGTATGCTTCTGACATGATTTTTGTTAGCGGAAGAGTTTCTTGCCGGGATGATCTTATGTTGGATTGTTTTTAAGTTTTAATCAATAAAATCAATAAAGTGGGAATTGAAAGTATCTTATGCTCCTTTATTACAGAGTACAAATTCCAATATTCCACAATATCTAAAGATAATTCATTGGTTTTCCCCTCTTCAATCCTTAATGTTTTTGTATGGGCTAACATGCTTTATCAAGGTTGACGGTTGTGCCTAGTCTTATTTTGGTTTAACGCTAGGGTCTAAAATCTAATTTGAAGAGTTACATACGTACTTATCGTTACAAGAGTGCAGTGGAACTTAAGGGATAGCTTACACTTAAGTGCATCTAAATCTCCATATCATTATTCAATTTTGTAAAACATAAACCTCTAATGTTAGAATTGCCCTGCTAATCACATTTAGTCCAATTTACGCATAATTTACAATAAATAATCGTGAATGTTGCAATATATGAGTTGAGTTTTCACGTTCCATCATATATATATATGCTTTCCTATTCCGCAACAAACTTATTTCTTTATATTTTAAACAAGAGAATAAATTCTTTACACCGCCGGTGTAAACATTTGTTTCCTCCAAATCTATTACATCGCGCTACGTTGCAAAATAGTGGTCCTAATCGATAAAACATGGCGACGTGGCGTAATACAATTGTTTTGGAGGAAACAAATGTTTATACCGGCGGTGTAAAGATATAATCTCTTTAAACAAATATTTCCACGTGCGTTACTAGTTAATTATAAAAGACTACGTCTGGTATTAGAAAAGACCAATCTTTTTATTAACATGCACCAAATCATATTTTTTTTTTAGAGAATCTTATCTAATATGATTGACTATTACAACACTAATTTATAAAAAAAATTTATTTTTCCTGCGATCCCGTATTCGATTCAAGTGTGCGTTGTTTCCATTCTAGGAATTTGAGATCGGAGAATTGGATGCCTTAAACACTTAGCAAATAGAATTAATTTGTTGATCAATTGATTGGTGGGATCTATTTGGTCTTATTCAAATGAAATCGCAGCTGAGGTGTGGGTATCTAAGATAATACTCATGTGGGAGTTTTTTCCTATGTTAGTCAAAGGGTGCTGACCAGATTCCTCCAGTCCGTCATCCTTGTAGTTGTCGTCGACGGTGGCTTTATAGAGATACTCCGTATACCAAAGTAGGAGCTCCCTCGCATCAGCGCCAGATAAGCGCGAACTCGCTCGAAAGTCGAAACTCTGTACAAACACAAAGCTGAGAGAGCGAGAGCGAGAGAGAGAGAGAGAGAGAGTGAGGGAGTCCGTTCCACAGAGAGAGAAGAGAGAAGCTAAAATTTTGGAGAGAGAGAGAGAGCAGTGAAATGTCATGACAGTGGTGATTTGTGAATTACACACCATGAATTGCTGAATTATTTGGGTCAACACCACTTTCCGGTCATTTTCCCTTCTTATTTTGAGCAAATTAGCACTTCCAAATACGAAACAATAACACAAAAGAAAACAAAAAGTACTCTCTTTTTTTTCTTTTCTCTTGATAACTCAAGTGTTTGAAGCAGCGTACGCGCAATTCGACTAATCTTAAAGAACCAATCCATTATCCACTAAAAAAAGTATTTTATTCCGTTTGCGATGCCGAACTGCTCAGGCCATGAGCAGCTACAATATTATAAGTTTCTTCGTCCCATAGCAATTTCTCCAAATTTGGGTTGACTTTTTCTTTGAAATTTTCAGCAAGCCATAGAAAAAGGAAAAAAAAATCTGCAGTGGAAAAGAAGAGAGAAGTATATATGTAGGATATGCAAAAGTATTTCTGGTACGTTATACGTAATATATTTCAATTGATTGTGTGTCCCTTTAATTATGATGATAAATTGATAATAAAGTCATTAATCAAATGGATGAAATGCCTGTGAAGCAGAAGAGTGAGTATTTGTCAAAGTTGAATATTGTACTCCACTTGACACCAGGTGTCGTTGCCTTTGTGAATCTCATCAGCCTCATAAATCAGATCAATCGCCCACTTCTTTACTAACGTGTTAGGATGAGTTACATCTATTGGGATCTCCACATAATCAGCGCCCTTTTGAGACATCGGGATCTCCACTTCATCACCGCCTTCTAATTGCAATCCTCTGTAACCCTGTGGTATATAAATAAGGCACACATGATCTACGTCGGTGGGATAGACATAAAACGGGTATGCGACATCGAACCATCGGATTTTATTGCGGATCACATTTCGAATCAATACCCAAGATGTTTCTCGGGGAGCCCCGAGTACCAAGCGTAGTATCCAACCCAACATTTTCTGGTTCACAAAAGGAGAAGGCGGCACCACAAAAGATACAACATTTGGCCCTCTAACGTCATGGTACGGGAACCAAATACGAAGCTCCTCCTCCCCCGCTGGAACAGTAATATTAACAGCATCCTTAAGTTTAGAGAGCCCCTGTTCCAATAGATCATGAATTTAGTCAGAGTACAAACATCTTTTTCTCAAGATTTGACCTAAAAATATTCAGACATAAGAAAGGACTTGGGCTTACTAATCTAAGCGAAGTAGACAGAGAACTGAATGAAAAAATATGATTCATATAGCCGACCCAATTGATTTGGAAACAAGGCTCGGTTTGGTTTGGTTACAGCTAAGGGATTTTTGGACTTTTTTTTTTTTGGTCCTTAATCAATTTTTTTCACGTTTTTTTCATTTTGCGACAAAATTTTATGAATTATTGACTCATCTTGACCAGAGGAATCATAGAAGTAAAAAAAATATGACTTTTTCCAATTATTTTTGAAAATATTCAAGGTAAAGCCAAAAAAGCCATATTACAAAAAATATTAGCGTAAAAGTAAAAAAAAAAAAAAAACTACTTTTTCAATTCCCCTTATCGAGACGAATCAATAATTCACAAAAGTTTGTCACAAAATAAACAAACACATAAAAAAATTGAAAAAAGGCAACGAAAAAAATCCAAAAAATCCCTTAGCGGAACTCAACCTGATACTACAACGGCACTTGGAAGATGAATAGAAATCAAGGATTATACCGATCATATGACTTTACAAAAACCATGATTTTACCTTCTTATGGAATCCCGTTCCGCTAAACTTTTTATCTTTTAAGTACTTATTTATCGCTTTACAAGACATGTCATTTTCTCATAATATATCATTTTTAATTTAAAAAATACTTATTTAAAAAATAACTACTTGTTTTGGTTAGTGAAAAACACCTTTATAAAAATATTCCAATGCGTGAGAGAGACGGAGTGTACCTTACTCTTGGGGAGTTGATTTAAGAGACTAGTTAAATAATTGTTCTCAGCTAATTTATTGGATCCCGAATAGTTCGCCCTCCACCCTAGCTGATCCAATTCAAGTGGTAGGCTTTCTAATGATGGGCAACACACTGCATCCACATAACGATAACGACATGTTGGAAGCTTTGGAAAAGACCGGAGCTTTGCACAATTATTCAACGAGAGATCAATCAAGTAAGGAAGGTGCCCGATACTTTCCGGTAAGGCACGGAAACCATTATTACCCTCAAGTACCAAAGTCTTCAAAGAGTCCAAATCCCCAATTTCACTAGGAAGATGCGAGAGCTTGTTATTTCCCACCCACAAATCCTTCAAGCAAGACAGCTTACCAATGGTATCCGGTAGGGTACATAAACTGTTTCTTGAAAGATACAAACTCTCTAACGAGGTCAACCTCCCGATTCCACTAGGCAGATTTGACACATTGTTTTCTTCCAAAAGCAAATGCTTCAAGCAAGTCAGGTTACAGATACCATCCGGCAAGGTACTCAAATTATTTTCGGTAAGATCCAGAGTCCGTAATGAGATTAGATTCCCTATTTCCTCCGATAGACATGACAAATTGCAATCTTTCAGATATAATTCCGTCAAGCAACTGGAGGCCTGGACAGGGGTGAGTGACAACCCAATAGAATCCATGCCCTTTTGTGGCAATGTCCAAGATGAGAAGAATGAGCACCAAATTTTATATAGCGGTCCTTTAAATACAGCTAAGTTTCCTAGGTTGGAGCAGCCAGAGAGATCAAGACGTTCGAGAGATTTTAACATCAAAATGCCAGAGGGAAGCTTCCGAAGTTTTGTACAGTTTTTCATATCCAAGACAACAAGTTTGTCTAGACATCTAATAGACTCGTCAACCTCCACCAAACTTTTGCAATCATTAAGCAACAGCTCCTCAAGAGAGAAGAGTCCATAGAAGTCAGGGGTTTTGGTTAGGTAATGGCAATGACTGAGGTAAAAGAACTTCAATTTGTCCAGGATCTATCAAAAAGAATTCGAAGAAAGTTAATTTCCACACAATATACCATGCGATAGATGTCGGATAGAGAAAGATATAAGGATGTACCATGTTTCTATTCCAAACTTTTTCCAAGCTGCTATAACGCAAATCGAGAGCAACTAGCTCTTGCATAAAAAAATTTATGGGTATACAATCCAACGGGAAGCCTTTCCACCTGAGCCATAATAGCCTTCTAGAAATATGTTCATAACCAGTAGTTAGGTGAACATAATCGAGATGAAGCAGCCACAAGTTGTTCATCCTTTCAAATGCTTTTGGATCAATAAAGTTTTGATGGCGGCATTCAACTACTTCAGTTCCCTAATAAGAAAACCCATTGCATAACGAGGGGAAATAAAGCACCTTTGCTTCCAAAGCATAAAATAAAGCCAGGAATATTTATGTAAGTTGAGACTTGGAATTAAGAATGTGCATAAGCATATGTTCTAGAAAAGTAGAGACAGAGAGAAGAAGGTGAGCCAAGAATTAAGGTGTTTCTAATTAAGGGGTTTGTTGCTTCTAATCTCGATGGCCAACAAAGGTATGTTATTTATTGTTCTTGAGATGTGTTGAATTCAAGATCCTGTTATATCTGTTTTCCGCATAATAGATTAAATACAGATATAGATTTACAGTTGGTATCAGAGCATGATTTTCTGAATCAATACATCTTGAAATAAAATTATGTCGAATATACTGTCATGTGTCGATTAAAGTTATGGTTCAATCTTGATTAGCCCATACAGTAATTATTGCTAATGGACGGAGGTATACCACTGTGTTATTCCGTGATCGACATCGATTTCGTCATTGGTCTTGGCATATCAAGTTTCGTAGGAAACCAGGGAAAGTTATTCTGTTTTCTTAAGAACTTATTAATGCCGTTAATATTCACGGACTAGCTTCATCCTAATTACCTAATATTTCGGTAGTACAAACGTGGTAAAGTTGAATATCGTTTTCTGATGTCCGCGAATAAGGGTCATTAACTTTAATTGATCCGTGCCTTTCAAAGATCGAAACTGTTGTAGCTATTGTGCTAGATGGAGCATATTATTTTATCCATTGTTGAATAATAGCTTATTGCTACTGTTATTGGATAAAGTTGTTTATGGTAAATAGATTGTATCCCAATTGATTGAGTTAATATATTTTTAATCATGTTTGGTAGGGTGCAATACAACATTACTATGTTACTGTATACGTGAGAGTTATGGTTATATTGAAAGTCATTGAATGGATCCATCAATCACATAAAATATATATATATATATATATATATATACACACACACACACACACACACTTAGTTTTATATTTAATTTTTCGATAATAGTGATTGAATAAAAGAATGACAACGGCATAACTCGAATAAAAGAATAGAGTATATCATTGGTTAGTTGGATAATCATAGGGATTACTAACTTGGTAGTCACCAAAGTGACCTAGGTTAGTGAAACTTATGAATATTAAACTACATTAAAGTTTTGTTAAAGAGGTAACAATTAAGTCAATGATATTCTCGATTGCAGTCATAATTATAAGAATGGGACTAGACCCAAAGGATAGTCACATTTAAATAATTATGAACTGGGTAGGGTGAGTAATTTATGCAACTTAGCGGGTTAGGACTGGATATCCAAAGATAACATGACTAACTTGATAAGCTGTATAAATTATTTAGACCTACTTAGGTGATTATGTTGCACCTAATTAATGAGTGAACAATAGGTATGCTTAGGTTTCGCCCAAAGGAGGACCTAGGTGATGTCAATAGTTCATCATTATAAATTATTTAGACTTACTAAGGTGATTATGTTGCACCTAATTAATGAGTGAACAATAGGCGTGCTTAGGTTTCGCCCAAAGGAGGACCTAGGTGATGTCAATAGTTCATCATTATAAATGTTTATAATTCTCAAAGTTTTTATTAAGTATTGTCCTATTTTATTTCAGTTACAGTTCCTGTTTCACTGCACTCTCATGCATCCAATGTTCCAACCCTCACTGGACCAAATTTTTCGGAATGGTCTGAGCATATTCAGTTCACACTGGGTGTATTAGACCTTGATATGGCATTACTTGTTGAAAAACCTGCGGACATTACTGATGAGAGTTCCGAGGAACAAGTGTACAATTTCAATTCATGGGAAAGGTCGAACAGGCTCAGTTTGATGTTCATGAAGATGACCATTGCGAATAATATCAAAACCTCCCTACCACATAATACTAATGCATTAGGATACTTAAAGGCCGTGGAAGATCATTTTAAATCGGCTGATAAGTCACTCGCTGGCACAATTATGGCTGAATTAACCACCATGAAATATGATGGTAATCGTGGAGTTCAAGAGCACATCTTGAACATGTCTGACAAAGCTGCAAAGCTTGCAACCTTGGGAATGAAAGTGGATGAGTCCTTCCTTGTTCAGTTTATACTCAACTCACTTCCAACACAGTTTGGCCCATTCAAAATTCACTATAACACCAATAAAGACAAGTGGAGTTTGAATGAGCTAACCAACATGTGTGTTCAGGAGGAAGTGAGATTGAGAGGGAAAGGGCATCATACTGCATTGGCAGTGACTCAAGTTGCTATGAAGAAAAAGGGTAAAGTAAAGAAGTATCCACCAAAGAAAGCCAGTGGACCTGGGGAAAGTAGCCAGGCTCATGGAAATAATGGTTTCACTGTCAAGTGTTACTTTTGTGGCAAAAAGGGACATGTGAAGATAGACTGCAACAAGCGTAAGGCTTGGTTCGAAAAGAAGGGTAATAATCTTTCTTTTGTATGTTACGAATCAAATCTTGTTGAAGTTCCTTCTAATACTTGGTGGATTGATTCTGGTGCTTCAACTCACATTACAAATTCCTTGCAGGGATACCTTTCAACCCGGAAACTGGAGGAAAGTGAGAGATTT